>VXBJ01002667.1:69660-85506 GCA_013400055.1 Nycticryphes semicollaris | reverse complement strand
TTTTTTTTTTTTTTAATCTAAACTGCTTTTATTGCTTGCTTTTCTTTGCTGTAAGTCACAATTCATGAGAAAGTGATTGGTTTGTAGCAAAAAAGTTTTCACTTTATGGAATACTCTGGTCAATAGCAGCAGTTTTATAGTTTATAGTAGGTGCCACTTTTGTTATTTCAGTTAATGTAATTAATGTTTTAAAGTAGCTTATTAATACCTGTAACTTGTGCTGAGATCAATTCACCATTACTTCCATAAGGGTGTTTTAGCTTCATCCTGATTTTCTTGTCATGCTTTTAGTGACATTTATCTAGATAAGTGAAACCTCTCTTGAAGTAAGAATTATATTTAAAGCGGCAATATTGTTGTTATTTGTACTTTGAAAGTAATTTGATGTCATATGCTGATTATTGTTTAACTTCCCAAAATTTCTCACTGTCCTAAATCCATGAGGTTTGAGTTTAATGGTTGTTTTTGTTTGCCAGCCTTGTTGCCTTAGAAAGATGCAGATGATCATCTGGGCAGGAAACAGTTAACTTAGCCAATATGAAGAGAGTATATGCAATTTGAATAATAAAATAATTGTGGTTAAGAAAATTTTCCAATTTTACTGCGGAAATAAGAGCTTGTTAGTGGTTTTCTTTTGTCCCTTTTTTGTTTTATTATCTTCCAGGACAGAACAAGGAACTGCATTCTTTGGGCCCTTTCTGGTATTTTATTGGTCGTTAGAAATAATAAAAATATTCTGCTCTGAGTTTTTGATAGTGCAGGATGGGAGCACGTCAGAAGTAGAAAGTAAATATGGGAGTTGCTTAGAGTTGTACACAAGCAGTTGTGTGGAAATGCTAAATCATGGGGTTTTAATGTGTAGGCATCTTTTGAGCACTTCCAGGTATATTGCAATATGACTTTTAATATTAGAATATTCCTAGCACACGTAATATTTTAATGTTTTTTCTGTTGAATGTGGTCGTTAGGGTATTTCTTGGAACAGTTGTCTCTAGTTATACTTTCCTTTGAATAATAAATATCTATGCCAAGTGGCTGAAATGAGACAGTACTTACCAAACCTGCATGAGCAATTTAATAACAGAAACTAAGTGGAAAATACTTCTAGTTGTTGACTGTCTACGGAAATCTAGACTTCTGTCTCCTCCCGGCATGCTTGTCTGGTAGATTTGGTACAGGTTTTAACAGATTTTGCACATCAGCAACTCTGATTCCTCCTGCTGGTTGTGGCCATAAAATGTTCCTGCTGTTGCCTTGATGCTACTGTGTCTACCCTGACTGATGCTGAGTACCAACTTCTAGTACCAACTCCCAGCCTCAGGCTTTCCCCAGTTGCCTTTGTGTAAGATTGTGTTTGATATCAAAAGCTCTTAAGGCAAAATATAATGTTGCCATTCATTCAAGTCAAGTATTTTTTTGTTTTTGAGAAAGCAAACCAAACCCTGCCCAACTCTCTACATACAGGCTGCTTGGCAGTCTACTCAACATAATTTTCTATGAAATTAATTCTAAATAAGTAAATTACAATAATGTGGTTCCCAATCTACTCCAGCCATTATTAATAATTAAATTCTTTGAATCCGCCAAGTAAAATAAATCCTGTTGAATGTTTTTGTTACTGGTCATTCTTGTGCCACTTGTAATGGGCTTGATAGATAAGTGATATACTTGAAAGAAGTAATTTGAAAAAGATGCAAGAACCTCTCTTTTGACAGTGGAAGAAAGCAGTATTTGAATTTCTCTAAGAATCTGTAAAAAAAAGTATGGTTTACCTTAGTTACAGGCCTGCAAATATTGAAAGAGCTGTAGGCTGGAGAAATAACTGACAATACTGATTACGCTTCATCCAGTGAAGCTAAAACACAGATGCTTAGGTGAGACATTGAATTTCTATAAAGATAACTTGAGTATATTCAAGAATATGATAGCACTGATTGTTAATGGTAGAATTTAATAAAAAATAAACAGAGAAATTATTAACAGGACCTGCTTTCAGATCCAACTTGTTGAAGATACAGTTAAAGTGTGTGTTTCACAGCCTTTTCACATTTGGGATATATGCATAATAAAAACGACCAGGAGTCCCTGCTGTTAAAACCAGTGGTACAATCTGTTATGCTCTGAAGAGATTAAGACTTTGCAATTCAGTTAAGGAGAGGCATTGCTACATTGCTTCACAAAAGTCAGTATATGTAGGTCACAGTTTTATAGTGAGTTCCAAGGCTCTTTGTGTTTCGGAAGTGTGATCTGCATCTCATTGTAGATGCTGTTTGTGTCTAAAGAAATGTCTGTTAACTCTGCCTTGACTGAAATGCTTCAGGTTTTCATCTCATTGTGTGTGTGTGTAAAATGTAAAGCTGCTAACTGTGCTCTCTTTCTGTGTCTGCAAAACTGCATCTGTTCTTCCAGTGTTCAATTGGTGTTTTCCTGTTGCGATGGGTGCTTTCCATCCCGTGTACATACCATCATCTTCTTTTCTTAAACAACTGCAGAAATCAATAACCGACACAAGTCACTAAAAATGTCTTTTGAAGGGCTTTTGACGGAGCTTAAATCCATATTCCTGAGCTCCAGCTTCACTGTTTAAATATTTCTAGCCATGATTTATAGAAACTGCAAAAGGTCTGGCATGAATGAAAAGAAGTCGGAAGTGCAGTCAGGACTCTGGCAGTTGTGTGTCAGGTTAAAACCCCCTGAAACAGAAGAGGTAAATCTGGTTGAGACAGGGTGTGCCAGCTGTACTTATTTTACTATTTATTTATTAATTTGTTTATGGTGTTAAAGCAATACCTTATTCCAGATTCCACTATTAAATATATGGTTGGATTTGTACTTATGTAGTTCAGAAATGAGTTCATGTTTTATCTGTTTGAATTCTAATGTTCTTGTCAAGCATATTAACTGCCTAATGTTCTTTACTAGACCTCAGACACATAGGGAGATCCCAGTAAGCTTTACTGTATTATAAATGACTGGTCATGATTAGTTAAAAAGTGTTTTGTATTTGTATCAATTTTTTTGTTTGGTTTTTTTTTTAGGTCCATTTTCCAGACACAGAGAGGGCAGAATGGCTCAACAAGGTAAGGCTACTCATTAGCATCTCTTCCTAATGGGTAGGAGGAGGAGGGAAATCTGAGATTTTAAAAAACATGTGAGGCAAGAATCTGAGAACAGAGTAGTTTTAACTCTCTGTGCTCTTTATACACTTTACGCTTCTGGTTGTTGATCCAGTTAGTCACAAGAAAGATTAAATCTATTTTGTGATCTTAAAATTGTGAGTTTTGGAGAATGACTTTACGTGGCGTTAAAATAATGACAGCTATAGCAGTGTGGAAGTCATAGCAGCTGTAAACACAGGCTTTTATGTTCTACTTGTCTGGGATTCTTTCCAGTTACTGTAGGTTCCTGACCTACAATCTAAAAATAAATCAGTTTTGTCATTTTGATTTATAAGTGTGATAATCTAAAATATAGATCTATGTAGCTTGGGTTTTCTAAAAATATCTTTCATTCGAAGTCATAGATGAACATGAGTTAATTAGAAAATAGAAAAAATAAACAAAAAAAATTTACAGATATGACAAAAAATACTGTAATTGTACATTTATAAACATTGTGCATGTATTTAAGAAATACAGTTGACCCATTTTTTTCTTACTCCTCTCTTTACATGCAAATAAGCATAATCCTCCTCACCCTTCTCCCCAACATTCAGCATGAGTGCTGACTGCATATACATTCGTGGGACAAAAGAAGAAAAGGTTTAACATTGGTTTTCTCCTCCTCCAGCACTTCACATTTGTGAAGTAAAAGCAAATTGAGAATTCCAGAAAGTTTTCTTCTATGTAAAAAGGACCCAGCTCTTACATCTGTAATGAACTACATAGAAAATTTGCTTGTTTAAAGCTTCGTGCAAAATTTCATATATATGCCTCAGCGAATATTTTTAGTTATGTTCCATGTATATTTATTTTTTTCCTTAGACTGTAAAACAGATGTGGCCTTTTATTTGCCAATTTATTGAGAAACTCTTCCGGGAGACCATAGAACCAGCAGTAAGAGGGGCAAACAACCACCTCAGTACCTTCAGTTTTACAAAGATTGATATTGGTCATCAGGTCAGTGTCTGGTGAAGATTTTCTAAGAGGTTCTGTCTCACATACTGTTTTCATGTAACCTGTTTAAATCTACACAAAAGTATTTCTTGGTGACACTTGGTGGTAAGCCTGATTCTGATTTCTCCTGTAACATTAAAATAAATTAAAAAAAAACAGTGTGGGGCTTTTTAATAGAGGCTTCATTTTTATTTTTTCCTATTTTTTCCTGGGATCTCTGCTTCAGGAATTTGCCTGCAAACTAGGAGAAGACTCAAAGTAGTGTTAACACCTAGTCATGTGAAAAGCTTGTAGCAACACAATTTTAATACTATTCATGTAATGCTTTACATTAAGCGAGCAGAAACCATTATCCTTTTCTTGTCAGCTGACCTAAGTGCAATTACCTTTCTTGCCACAGATGAACTTTTAATCATGTTACATACCCAGCCCAGTGACAAGGCTGCTGGCTCAGCTTTCCAAAGAACTGCACATACCATAATATCAAGGATCAGAGAGGTGTTTACTTTCTGTTCAGTCTCATGAAAGAAGAGGTCATAGTATGTAGCTCTTACATGCCTGCAGAAGAGCCTGTTTAACCAGTCCAAGCTAAGGCTAAGTTACCTCTGCTTGCAATACATTCAGCACTAGTTACTCTTACCTGCATCAATCTGAGCTTTACTTCTGTTGAGATGTAGCTTAACAGCTTTTTCATTAAGTTTTCTTTTGTGTTCCTCTTGCTTGTCATAAATGGGATTTTAAGTAAGGATTTAAAAAAAATCTTCAAATTCCTCTGCCTTCCCCCCACCCCAGCCCCCAAATGTTAAGAAAAGTGAAGCTAGTTTTCAGGTGTGATGGAGAGAAATTATTTTTCTCTTTTTATGACTGTACTTCATGCATATCACAGTTCATTAAAATTTACTGTGCCTTTTGTGGTTTTTTTTTTTTTTTGTTTAGTTGGGTTTTTTTAAGTTGTAAATCCTTTTACACAGGGCTCTCTCCTGCCCTAGATACACCTGTATTACAGACTGTAGGAGAGCATTCCTTTTAAGCAGTACTCATTTTTAGTAGGGTTTAAATTAGCTTCCACACTTCTGTATTTTTCTGCAGCTGGACTGAGTTAGCTCGAAGATTAGAAGCAGCTGTTGTTACTTTACATTGCAGCTTTGATTGAGTTGCATCCTGTGAGTGGCACAACCCCAAAGACAGCGGGAATCTGACAGCAGGGAAATTTCTATTTTACTTAAATTATTAAAAAGGTGTAAATAGAAATACGGTCATTTTTCCAGAAAACAAAAACTCAGAATGCAGCAGCAGGTGGTGCTACCTAAGTTCATCATTTCCTATCTAGTATTTGATGAACATTTGATTGTTTTTTGTTGTTTCTGTATGAGACAGAGAGGGAGAGCACAAACAGCAGTTTAAAGACAGAACACAGAGTGGTTGACAAAACTTTTTGTGGGGATTATGGATTATCTTTCATTCATTCCAACTAAATTCCATTTACAGCAACTATGTTTTTGTGTATTAAATTTAGTGTGTTTTTTTAGCTGCACAGAATAGAATGCTTTGTCCATGAGTGTTAGATATGTACTAGCACTGCAACTGGATGTTGATGATAGAGAGGGAAAACTTCATATTAAATCTTTGATAAATCTTGAAATCTAATGTTTTAAGCCCAGGGTAATTGCCAGAAGAGTTGTGGTTTTGTGGTTCTTAGCAAGGTAAATTTTACCCTTGAAATATTTTGAGCTAAATTGCTAGCTTTGTTTCACACCTTTTAATAATGCTTATAGTAAATTGTTAACTTCAGACGTGAATCCGCCTATATTCATCTTTATTTCAAAGTTAAGAGTTCAATATTATAGTTTAGTAGAAGAATCCAACTTTTACTTACTCCATTGTTTCAGCCTCTGCGGATAAACGGTGTAAAAGTGTACACTGAAAATGTGGACAAAAGGCAGATCATTTTGGATCTTCAAATCAGGTAAACTTTATTATTGTATTACAAAGATGCCCATGCTTTACAACGTGTGCTTGCTTTGATTTGGCAGTTATGTTGGCCTAAAAGGAGAAGAATTGCTTCATTGCGCAAATGTAGTTAGTTCTAATTGTGTATAAATGGAGGAAGGAACTGCACGCTGAAAATAGCATTTATCTGAGGGAAATAGTATATCAACTCAGTCTGACTGCATCATTAAAGTAATGTTAGTAAATAAAAAAAATACTTTCCAGAGCCAAAGTAATATCTTTGAAATCGTCTTTTCTAATGTTTTAAAACTTTGCCATGAAGTTTACTCTAGTCTAAAATTTAGGATATATTTGGATTTTTTTACTTTTCTCAGGTACTTAGATTATTTTTATTTATAAACACGGTATTAGAAAAAGAGAATGACAGCTACCAAAGTACTTGGGCTGACACCACTGACTGAAGTAAATCTATGTATTATATAATGCCAGAGCGACTGTGCTCTGCTGCTTCAGGTTTCTTTGCCCTTTCATTGTGACCCTTTTCTATAGGTTTATAAATAGATCTAGCCAACTTTTGCCAAAGTCTTTCTCAACACAATCCGCAGTTACAGAATTTTTTGAAAGTTCAGTCAGTGAACCCAGCACTGTTTTTATATTTGACCACCACAGATACATGCTACAGTGACTACTTTTGCCTGTTTGTGGAAAGCTTGTGGAAAAACCAGATTTGTCAGTCACGGACAATCCAGTAAAAAGTAGCCTTCTGGATTTCTTGCTGCTTCCCTGGCATTAACCAGAAGGGTAATTGGGTCTGTCAGCTTTTCGTTTTCAGAGTCACTTCCAAAATTTGACCTTGGTTATTCTTAATGTTGAATTATTTATCTAAATCTCAGCTATGTTGAAGACACTGCTGCTTTGTCAAAGGTGGGCAGCACAGCGGTCAGAGAAGATGCTGCTGCATCCTTTCCTGGGTTTCAGAGGGGGTGAGGGCTACATACGTGGTCAGGGCCCACTGTCTTGAATTGAATCACTTTACTTCTGTAGGAAGAAGACTGCTATCCAAATCAGGGACTGGTGTTGCTGGACAAAATACAGCAGTATTGTCTCTTGAGAGCTTGTTTCACTGGAAGGATGCCGTTAGGCCTAATGTAAAATTTTCCTTTCGTTTTTTCTTTGTTGCCACTTTTCATAGCAGCTGTGAGAACGGCCTCACCTCTTCAGACTTAAGCTCTCAGGAAAACAAACTTGTCTGACCACTATGGACACAAGTGCAAAGAAATTGTTTGTGAGAAGCTATTTTTTGAGACATTTGAGGGGTCAGGTTGCCCAAGATCACATCTTCCCTTTAAAGCAGAATTATTCCCACAGGAGGAGAGGGTAAATCTAGTATNTTTCTCCTAGTCATCTTCATGAAGTAGGTTGGGACAGATAAAGGTAAAAACGACAATAGGTTTGTACAAAAAATTCAGGAGTAATATTCTATTACCTAGACCTGAAGGAAATCTTTACCCATATGTCTTGTTGCATTATATTGCAGCCTACGTAGAGAAGTGGTAACAGCTGGACTAGAATCCAGTCTAAAAGGTTGAAATAATTCCTTCAAGTGATTTAAATAATAATAGTGCTGAGTCAGCTAGGTGCCCATTTACCCCCTGCTGCCAGTGGCATAGGCTTCCAGGAAGAAAATGGAAAGAGGAGACACATGGAGTGACTATCATAGCTTCTTACCTTAGGCAAAACCACCAGCTAAGGAAGTCCCATTTCGTATTTAAGACTTGTCCCTGACAACTTCTAGCTGGGAAATGGCTCTCTTTCAAAGTCGTATGCAAGTTTAAGGCAGGTGACGCCCCAGTATCAATTGTTACTGCTTGATTGCAAGTTGGAACACAAGAGGTTCCACTTAAATATGAGGAAAAACTTTTTCACTGTGAGGGTAACAGAACACTGGAACTGGCTGCCCTGAGAGGTTGTGGAGTCTCCTTCTCTGGAGACATTCAAAACCCGCCTCGACGTGTTCCTGTGTGACCTGCTCTAGGTGTTTCTGCTCTGGCAGGGGGATTGGACTAGATGATCTTTCAAGGTCCCTTCCAATCCCTGATATTCTGTGATTTTTATTTCATTTTGGTATGTTCTCTGAGTGTCCATTACTGGGATTGTTTCAGTAGTAACAGAAAGGAAGAATAAGAGTCTCAGCAATAAACGTTCTTGGCATGTTTAGATACAGTTATGTACAGATACCAACCCTAAACTATTTCTTAGGGAATCAACTTTAGTTCAGTTTTGAAAGATTATGAAGAACAGTCTTATTGCTGGAGAAAAGTCTGTCCTTTGCAGTATTTATCCCTGCAGATTTTAATCTCCAGTTAAATTAGTTTGATCTAATTTTAATTTATTTTAAGTTTAAAGTTGGGAGCTTTCTATAAACCCTTAATTCTGTAAATACAGTTGAGAAGGAAAACAATTTCTCTAAACATTCCAAAGAGTAGCTGTATGAAGGCAAGCCCTGTCGGGGGGTATAACGGGGGGAGAGAAGGAAATATTCCATTTATTTATTTATTTTAAAGGATATTAATTATTTTAATAATCTTTTATCGTGCCATTTCACCATTATAGCTTCCTATAGCCATTACTACTGTCAGTTGCTTGTGATGGGGGTTTGGACCTTCCATAACATACACTTAAGTAGTTTCAGTGTGTCTCCAAATCACTTCTGTAGGGTTTTTTGCAGCTTCCTTAATGTTTTTTTTTTGTTTGGTTTGGTTTTTATTTTTGCTTTTAAGTTTAATTGCAATAGGAGTGGGTTTTTGGTTTAGTCTTTATTGTTTCTGCAAGTGCGTTATGAGTGCAGAGTGTTTTTTCAGAACCTTTTGAAACAGGTCCTATGCATCGCTCAATATCCAATTAAGAACTTT
Organism: Nycticryphes semicollaris; assembly: GCA_013400055.1. Classification (NCBI taxonomy): domain Eukaryota; kingdom Metazoa; phylum Chordata; class Aves; order Charadriiformes; family Rostratulidae; genus Nycticryphes; species Nycticryphes semicollaris. The sequence continues at coordinate 76,529 of VXBJ01002667.1, read as the reverse complement.
TCTCTTGTAAGCAGGTTGACTAACTAACCCACAAAGCAGTCATTGGAAAACGTATTTAAAGATTCCATTTCAGGACCGTGTTCGGAAAGGGAACACTTTACCTTTCTCTTACTTAGTGTGAGCTTTATGTTAAAAAATTGTCAAAATTCATGTTACAATTTGAAAGTCTAGTATCTGGTGATAAAGATGTTTTCCAAGGAAAAATTTTAACAACTCGAGCAAATGAAGATAAAGTCTAAATAAATGGATAATAAGTAGAAATCTTACATTTGCTAAAGTGCATGAATTTCATAAACATTTGGGGAAAAGCCAAGGTTATGTATTAATGGAAAACAAGATAAACTGTCAAATTAAATGTGAACTGTAGTAAAGAGCAAAAGAAGATTGAGAGATTGAGGAAATGCTGGTTAGCAGCATACTATTGAGTTTTTTTCACGTTTGCATACTTGCACTGGCAGAAGACAGATGTAAAAATGGGGTCAAAAGACCTAAAAAATAATGTAGATAGTCCAAAATGCAGAATCACAAATCACTGTAATCTGGGAAATATGTTTTCCTGTTCATGTTTTTTTTGGGTTTGGGGGATTTTTTTTTTCTGGGTATCTTAAACTGGCTACAATGACCACATAGAGTATACTGTGCTTCTCATCTGATGTAGTACAGCTGCTGTTATAGTCTTACAAGACCGTCCTCATTAAACTGTAATGTATCTTAGTGATCTGTATGTTACAGGGGTCATAAATATTTCTGGGATATTATGATCTGAATGTATAGAATTTGCTTACAAAATGAACCTTTAAGTTGTACGTTAAATTACAGTGGAATTCTGTACAGCTTTGACTGTTAATGGACCCAGCCATAGGGGATAAAACAGTATTCAACTTTATTATAAGGTTAAAAGTTGTGGACTTGTTACCCTCAAATGCAGTTTGTTACTATTTTTACTTCAATTTGTCATCATGTTATTATGGATTTGCAAATGAGCATATTGCTTCCCAGTCTTCATAACACAAATAGTTCTCATGCTACAGAGCGCCAAGATTGAGGTTTCAGTTGCAAGTTTTAATTGACCTTGCTGCTCTGTGTCATGTTGTTATACAATGATATGTGTGTGTGTGTATTTATATATATATATACATATACTATCTCTATATATAATTAGAGAGGTAAAAATAGAAATTACATCGTTTTAAACTGTCTATTAAAAAACATATACCTATTTTTAAACTATACAGTCACATTACATTCTTTCCAGGGAAAGCAATGGTCACCTTCCTTTCACATAGACCCCTGTCATGTTGTTGTTTTCCAGTTCCCCAAAACCGGTCATTGTATCAAAATGATTCTCCATAGCGTTATCTTTTTAATAGTCTAAAGTAAATTCTAGTGTTGGATGCTTATAAGAATGTCTTAGTACTATTGTTTATTTCTGTTTAGACAAAACCATCGGGCACAGGGTACGGGAGGCTACAGATGATTTGAATAATGCATATCCTGAATGCAGCAACTCTCACCTTCCTTTTGTTTTGATAGTACCGCGGGGCCATCAGTTTTCAGGGGTGAATGGGCAAGGATCCTACTGTCCTATATTTTATCTGGACTTGATCCTAACATGGCCTCATGAGGAGCGCAACTCCATTTTCTTCATCATTTCTGTAATAAGTTTCCATCAGACTCATAAATGTGGCTGAACAGTTTTCCACCATATAGCCTAGGTCTGAGGAACCTCATGTGAGGAAGCCTGGGCTCTACTGCAGAATCTTGAACAGGATGCCCTGTAAGAGGAAACAAATTTCCCCCTGGCTCCCAGCAGTGTCTGGCTTTAAGCTGTCTTATCCCCTCCCCACGTAGTTCCTTCTTCCATTTTAACTAGGTTGTGTGTTGAAAAAGCACTTCAGATTTCATTTGTCCTGTTGCTACAACTCATATCTTCTTAACCAGTCTCCTTGTCTAGCCGGGCTCTCCCTAACTGAAGCTGGGTATTCAGTCTGTTGGGTTTCGTAGCTCTCATTCTGTAGAACCATTGTCCAATTCCCTTGCTAAATCAGAGTCTCAAGCTTTGTTCCCAAGTTCTTTGTTGAGTCTCAGAATTTGTTTTTAGACCCAATGTGTCCCACAGCAGTAGCAATTTTTGGAAAAGATCCATTCAACTCTGCTGGCACATGCTTTGACCTACATGGAGCTGCAGGAAAAGCAGCTGCTAGAATCTGGGTCCAAGTTGTGTGCAAATAATCTTTGAGCCTTGTAACATGGGCAAAATAGATGAGTCTCTTTACACCATCTTCCACAACTCTGAGATAGAGGGCAATATCTGCGGAATTTTAAGCCCTTGACCTTATGTTCTCAGAAATGGGAATCAAGAACGGTTCAGGGAAGAACTTGCACCACTTCTAATACAGCGTTTTCTAATTTGATTCCTGCCTCCTCTCTCCCTTCAGAAAAGGCTCAACTGTTTCTGGATTAAACCAGATCATCCACCTCAGAATGCCCAGCTTATTGAATTTCTAAATATGACTGGTTTTGCAAGTCTGTCAATATTTCAGGCGACTTTGATTTTTAACAAAATAACCATCTATGTCTAGTGCTTCTCCTGATGATATTAGATGAGAGAAGATTTGGGTACAAGTACTATCAGGGAGACCTATGCAGAGCTTTCCTGACATGGAGTATCGATTCTGTGTCCCTTATTTCCCAGAAGTATTTTCTCTCACATATGCTTCTGGAGATGAAAACATACCTCTGTATTAATTTGAGTGATTTTGATGACAGTAGTGATGTTTTGAAAGGGATGTAATATTTTTAACAATCTTGACTTTGTTACATGTTGTAATGTTTTAACATGCGTTTTTTTGTGTATAGACTCAGATACAAAATAGATTGTCATGACAGTGCAAAACAGAATTAACCCTGTGTTGCAATTTAGTCCTTAAAAATGAAATGTATACTTTCTTTTTTGTTTTAGTTTTGTTGGAAACTGTGAAATTGATTTGGAGATCAAGCGATATTTCTGCAGAGCTGGTGTGAAAAGTATACAGGTAGAATTCAATTTTTTTCTATGCTTTTGTTGTTGAGTCATCACTGAATCGTTATTTTCTGATTAAATCATTTATAAGAAAGTTCTAATAAGAAAGTTATTGTGTAGCTTTGTTGCTTATTTTCACTCAGTTGCACATTATTGATGTTGCATAATAATTTTGGTAACGTGACTTAGCTGGAAGGGTAAATTCCTTTCGCATGTAGAACTGTTTCAAATATATAACATTTACTATGGGAAAAGGTGGAGATAATTTCACATGAAGCCAATATTCATATGGTTTGTAAAGGGAATGTGGACCTTAAAATTTTGATTTATTTAATATTTCAGTTAGATGCAATTATTAGTAGTAGCCTTGCCTTCTGATATTGTTTCTCAAATTTCCTTAACTTTCTGATAACAGATATCTCTAATTAAGGAAAATAGTATTCTTTTTTGTGTGCATGTGTCTTGATATACCTACGAGCATTTACCTACTTTTGTTCTAGTATCTGTGGATGCCATTATACTGGATTGTGCCACATTTGCTTATTCTGAGCTGTATAAATCATCTACTTCAGATTTTTAACAAAATTACCACTACCATCATGTAGATGAACGTAATGAATTTGTAAGCCCAACTATTTAGTGTCAGTTTTAAGTTTTTTTGTGGTTTGCATGACATGTAAAGCTATATATATATATATATCTACATATAATTCTTCATAGAATAATTTAATGAATTGGAAGTGTGAGCATTGCTGGTGGATAAATTTTATTTAAAATTTGAACTAAAGTCAATTCAATTGCCTTTTTTTTCCTCCCCTTCTACAGATCCATGGCACTATGAGGGTTATCCTGGAACCACTAATTGGAGACATGCCCCTAATTGGAGCACTATCCCTTTTTTTCCTTAGGAAACCTGTAAGTACCTTTATCTTTGTTTCTAAACTTGTAGAGTGCTGATGACAGCCATCAAAAAATAATGGGGCAAGAATTTAGCAGCAAAAGGAAAGAATTTGGGAATTTGCTACCATTTGTTTGAAAATGGTAGCAAATTTGGGAAAATTTTATGAATACTAAAAGAAACCAAGTATAATAAATATTACCTTGAATAAACTTTAGAAATCTTTCCTGGGATTCTCTGTTCTTTACTACCCAAGTGAAAGTGAAAGTGACTGGGGATTTTTTGGCTCAGCCAATACCAATGTGTATCACGAGTCTGGCACCAAAATGATGTGTGTTCTTGCAGGATTTGGATTCAATAACCTTGTAGTCATTCCAGATATATTTAAATTCCCTTGAATTAAGAGAATTAAAGATTATGATCCTCTTAGCTCACTGAGGTGAAGAAAACTTTGTGATTTGAGTAATTCAAAGAAAATGAGTTAAAGGAAGTTTTCTGAGGCCGCAAAAGTTGCTAAATTCTGGCCTATCACAAATTACCTAGTACAATTAATTGTCATGAGAAGTTGTGTTTTAGAATGCCATCTTGTCTTTTCATGCTGACCTTCAATATGCTTTTTTAAAAATACAGTAAGCATGAAGTTTGAAACTAATACAGTTTTTGAAAGTTGGGAATCTGACTGGTGTAGTCATACAATTTCAGTTCAACACTTTCCTCTATGTATGGTAAAATGGTAGAAGTACATCTTTGAGGTTTGCACTGTGGTAATGCACTATGGGTAGAGGATTGTTGCACCTTGGAATGATTGTTTCACTTCAGAAGCTGTATCTGAATCTCACTGGTAAGACTGGCTGACAAGCACCAGTATGCTTGTTGGTAACTTGGTGCAGCATTGGTAAAAGAACAGATAACAGATAACAAATATAATTTGAACTGTCTGAAATTGTAGAGTATTTGCTGCTCCTTTTCATTTTTATTTTTAATCTACAAGTGCATCAAGAAAAGATCACAGGTGTTGCAAAGTGTGTAGAACAATCTCATTTTAGATGAATATCAAAGAGAATTTAATATATGTTGCACATTTGCTGGTGGAAAATTCTTTGATGTTGTATATGTGTGTGAGGCAGTTTTAGCAATTTGCAGTTTGATACTGCTTTTAATAAGTGCCAGAAATAGAGCTTATTAGAAAATGGGAACATCATGGCAGTTCTTATGCTACACAACTTCTTTAACAAATTAATTTTTTCCATCTCCTACTCAGAAGCAAGCTGTGCATTGGCAGCTTTTGTTTCTTGGATATATTCTAATTAAACAGTCAAAATGTACAATGTCAAGATTTAACAGTTTCAGACTATGCCAGGTCATAAACTACAAGTATATTGGATTAGGCACTTTGAAACATAGGTCAGATTGGTCACCTTGGTTTCCTGAGCAGTTTGCAACTTTAAAAAGTTGATCGAGTTTTCAGGGTTTGGGGAGCAGGACTGTATTCTTTACTTAAACAGCTTTAGAAGGTATGTTATTATTTTTTCAGTCCAATGGTGTTCTTGTAACACAATCCTTTTGAACAGATAGATGTCCTAAGACAAACTTTTGTGAACTCATTGAAAAGATAGGTTTGCATGGGTGTTTATGTATGGCCTAGGAAAAACCTCTAGCGTTGTTCGTGTCATTCATGTAGCTTGTTTCATCTAGAGGAACACGTGTGTGCTTGGGTAGAGGGACTGGAGACTTAAATCTTAGTAAAACATGTAAGAATTTGGAATTGTTCTGTAGATAATTTAGTGAGCTTTTTTTGTAAAAGTGAAATAGTTCACACAGAACTGATAAAACATCATTGCTTTTATTTGGTTTGGGTTGGGGAAGTACATCAGGGTGAACCAAATCCGGATTTCCACACATTTCTTTGAAGTGAATCTAAACACTAGGAGATGTCTGCTTAAGTTCTGTCTCATTTTTACCCTCTGAGTATGAGCGTAGGGCACCTGTTAATGTTCACGTTCATATTAACAGACTAAGTAGGACCATGAGGAGGATTGAACGCTGCCTTCTGGTATTCTGCACTGTGTAATTGTTAGNGTTTTTTGTGTATAGACTCAGATACAAAATAGATTGTCATGACAGTGCAAAACAGAATTAACCCTGTGTTGCAATTTAGTCCTTAAAAATGAAATGTATACTTTCTTTTTTGTTTTAGTTTTGTTGGAAACTGTGAAATTGATTTGGAGATCAAGCGATATTTCTGCAGAGCTGGTGTGAAAAGTATACAGGTAGAATTCAATTTTTTTCTATGCTTTTGTTGTTGAGTCATCACTGAATCGTTATTTTCTGATTAAATCATTTATAAGAAAGTTCTAATAAGAAAGGTATTGTGTAGCTTTGTTGCTTATTTTCACTCAGTTGCACATTATTGATGTTGCATAATAATTTTGGTAACGTGACTTAGCTGGAAGGGTAAATTCCTTTCGCATGTAGAACTGTTTCAAATATATAACATTTACTATGGGAAAAGGTGGAGATAATTTCACATGAAGCCAATATTCATATGGTTTGTAAAGGGAATGTGGACCTTAAAATTTTGATTTATTTAATATTTCAGTTAGATGCAATTATTAGTAGTAGCCTTGCCTTCTGATATTGTTTCTCAAATTTCCTTAACTTTCTGATAACAGATATCTCTAATTAAGGAAAATAGTATTTTTTTTTTTGTGTGCATGTGTCTTGATATACCTACGAGCATTTACCTACTTTTGTTCTAGTATCTGTGGATGCCATTATACTGGATTGTGCCACATTTGCTTATTCTGAGCTGTATAAATCATCTACTTCAGATTTTTAACAAAATTACCACTACCATCATGTAGATGAACGTAATGAATTTGTAAGCCCAACTATTTAGTGTCAGTTTTAAGTTTTTTTGTGGTTTGCATGACATGTAAAGCTATATAT
>VXBJ01002667.1:0-69124 GCA_013400055.1 Nycticryphes semicollaris | reverse complement strand
TTGTTGGTAACTTGGTGCAGCATTGGTAAAAGAACAGATAACAGATAACAAATATAATTTGAACTGTCTGAAATTGTAGAGTATTTGCTGCTCCTTTTCATTTTTATTTTTAATCTACAAGTGCATCAAGAAAAGATCACAGGTGTTGCAAAGTGTGTAGAACAATCTCATTTTAGATGAATATCAAAGAGAATTTAATATATGTTGCACATTTGCTGGTGGAAAATTCTTTGATGTTGTATATGTGTGTGAGGCAGTTTTAGCAATTTGCAGTTTGATACTGCTTTTAATAAGTGCCAGAAATAGAGCTTATTAGAAAATGGGAACATCATGGCAGTTCTTATGCTACACAACTTCTTTAACAAATTAATTTTTTCCATCTCCTACTCAGAAGCAAGCTGTGCATTGGCAGCTTTTGTTTCTTGGATATATTCTAATTAAACAGTCAAAATGTACAATGTCAAGATTTAACAGTTTCAGACTATGCCAGGTCATAAACTACAAGTATATTGGATTAGGCACTTTGAAACATAGGTCAGATTGGTCACCTTGGTTTCCTGAGCAGTTTGCAACTTTAAAAAGTTGATCGAGTTTTCAGGGTTTGGGGAGCAGGACTGTATTCTTTACTTAAACAGCTTTAGAAGGTATGTTATTATTTTTTCAGTCCAATGGTGTTCTTGTAACACAATCCTTTTGAACAGATAGATGTCCTAAGACAAACTTTTGTGAACTCATTGAAAAGATAGGTTTGCATGGGTGTTTATGTATGGCCTAGGAAAAACCTCTAGCGTTGTTCGTGTCATTCATGTAGCTTGTTTCATCTAGAGGAACACGTGTGTGCTTGGGTAGAGGGACTGGAGACTTAAATCTTAGTAAAACATGTAAGAATTTGGAATTGTTCTGTAGATAATTTAGTGAGCTTTTTTTGTAAAAGTGAAATAGTTCACACAGAACTGATAAAACATCATTGCTTTTATTTGGTTTGGGTTGGGGAAGTACATCAGGGTGAACCAAATCCAGATTTCCACACATTTCTTTGAAGTGAATCTAAACACTAGGAGATGTCTGCTTAAGTTCTGTCTCATTTTTACCCTCTGAGTATGAGCGTAGGGCACCTGTTAATGTTCACGTTCATATTAACAGACTAAGTAGGACCATGAGGAGGATTGAACGCTGCCTTCTGGTATTCTGCACTGTGTAATTGTTAGCATACTCTCTGATATTATTTTGCTATTTACTATTTCCAGACTTTGTACAGTGCCCAGCTCACAGCGACCATCCAATAAACAAGTTAACTGCAAACACTCTATTTTTGAGGAGCAGGGAGAAGAGTTTAGCTGTGTGACATGGAATCTAAACTTTTTTCGACAGGATTTGGAATGACCTTTCTTTGTGTTGTAGATGTGGTTTTGTCTAGTCTAAGTTGGTTTGTATTCGCTCAGGGAGAAACCAGTGTGCCCTCCTTCTGCCGATACCATGCTCCTGGCACAATGAGTGCCAGAGCCATGAGCTGATGTAGCATCAGGGCTGCTTTCCTGGGGTACCTCCTGTAGCTACTGCTGCTCCGTTGCTTTCTAGGGAAGAGGTGGGAAAGCTGGCAGGGGATGGGGAGGGACGGTTCCTCTGTTTCCCACCCCCAGTATCACCATCTGATAGCATTTGTCTGAACCTTTCATTTCTGGTACTCCCAGATACCTCCCCAGTCAGTTTTTAGCTCTGGTAGCTGTGCCCAGGCCTTTCTGTCCCTGATCCATTCGAAGCGCCATGCATTTGCGAAGCACTTTACTCGGGCATCTTGTGCCTGAAACACTAAACTGAAATTACATCAAATGAAACACCTCTCCTTTGGGGTCAGTAGCTTTCTGAAGGTGTCACTTTGTGAAAGACTTTCTTCACAGTGATTTTGTCTTTACTCCTAATCCCTTAGTGCTCTGTTAAGGGTCTGATTGACTTAATGGGACAAAAAAAGGATTGGAAATAGCCTGGAACACAAAAATTAGAAAGTCAACTGTTCCCTCAAAGTGTTCAGTTACAAAAATATTAAAACAATTTTTCACCCTCCTTTCATTTAACAACTAAGCTAGTGGTCAAGGCCAGTGCAAACCTAAGGGTGAAAGTGTTCAAAAATGTATCTTTGAATAACTTCTTCCATAATTTTGACAGTTATATGTGAATGTTTAGGGTTTTTTACAAGCAGACTTCTCTCCCCACTGGAGTGTGTCATCTTGGTGTTTATTTTTCTAACTTCTGCAGAAAAATGTAAAATAATGTTTACTATAGCAATAACCAGATTCTGTTCTCTTACTAGAGAGCAAGTGGCTGCAGCCAAGGAAAGCTCTTCTTCAGTATTTTTGTTAGATGAGAAAAGGAATTAGTTGGCAGCCAGTGCTAGATTTTGTTCTCATATTTTCCAGTCTAAAGTAACTGGCAACAATTCCTCTTGCTCTGTATCATCTGTTTGCTAGCCTTAATGACTATATAAGGCAACGCTGCCTAAATTAATAGTTCCAAACATAGTTGTTTAATGAGGTTACCAGTCTCAAATTTCTGAGTAATGCATGAAGTTTTTGATGCTGCAAAAGTTCTTACTTTATACAAAACTTTTTAAATGCTGTATTTTGATGTTCTTAATGTGAAGTAGGTACTGAAAGTTTCGTCAGTTTATAAATTATGTCCAAATATGTATGAGATTTCAAGAAAGAGAAATAGGTGCTCTGTAATGTTTTGAAGTAGTCTTAAATCTCTGAGCTTCAATGCTAGAGAGAAGTTAGCACTGTAAAAATAGACAGTATTTGTAAGGGTTTTTGCAGTCCTCCTCATTTTGTTAACATTATGTGTGTTTACCTTATGTTCTGCTTGTCTAAGTGTAGGCTTTCTTACTTTTAGAATGAAATATCACCTGGTTAATTATTTTGATTTTTTTGATTCAGTTTTAGAAATGTATACGGCTTATTGCTCCTCTGCAAATCCGTAATTTTCAAAAGCTTGTTTAGTGGCACACTTAATATTGAAGGTCTTGTCTTAACCCAACCCTTTTTTCTTTTTTTTTTCTTTTTTTTTTTTTTTTTAAATCCCTGAAACAAACAAGAAAACAGACAGATGAAAATATCAGTATTATTGTTCTAAAGTCACAATGGCTGAGTAGCAGGACACCTTCTAGGAAAAATGAGCAACTCTTCCAAAGCTCTCATTTCTATTTTCAAACTTCTGCCCTCCACTTGCAGACGTGAGCCCTGCTCACTCTCTACTTTACAGATTGGGTCTGTCCTGTAGGTCTGATTTATTTGATGTTGGTTTAGTTTCATGTAATATTGGCTGCCTTTGGAAAATTCAGGGCTGGATGTATTTTCCGAAATGATCAGTACCGATGAAAATGAGACTCAAAAGGAGTGCTTGCTCCAAGAACGTGCCCTAGTGAAATGGCTGGGAAAAAACATAAAGTTGAAATGTGGAATGTGGAAGAATGTTGGTTTGGTTTGCTTTCAGTTGATCAAAAATACCTTCTTACTGAATGAGACTGTCAGTATCTTTGCTTCAGAACTTTTTAACCTCTTTTAAGGGGGTTTGTGGAACACCTAGATAAATTCTGAAGCATAGGTACTGCTATAATAGTATTTGTTAAGAGTTAGTCCTGTTGCTTATAAAGTCAAAGTGATTTGCACTACTTTCTAAGTTACAGCAAATAATAAATATACATTTTTGTTAATTTTTATTTTGGTAACTTAAGGAATGTTTTAATGGCCGTCACAGTTGGTGCTTGCACAATACTATGTTCTTCTCTCCCTTTGCCCTCCCATTCAGTGTTACTGTCTCATACTGGTGTTGAAACTCCTGCTCCTGAAGGAGGCTGGTTAAAGGATGTCAGCTGGCAGAATATTAAACACACAAGAAGTGATAAATTTCCTGTCCTTAAGATGTAATCACAAGCAACAGAAGAGGGCATGTTAGTTCCCTCCTTATAATAATTTTCTGAGAATTAACACAACTTATCCCATGAAATTGTATCATCATGCCCTATGGCAGAGCTTAAATTTGTCCTGCAGAAATCTTACGCTTCCATAACTTGATTAGCAGGAAGTTTTTCATCAGGATTTTAAAATACTTTGTGGCTTTTCTTCTGAGAATTATAAGTGCTTATGGTGGCCAAATCAAGCCACAAGGTTGGCAGTGTTTACAGGCTAGCTTTTATGCTGCTGTGAACTTCAGCAATGGCCCTGTACATTCTACATTCCAGTACAGTCTTTTACCATTATAAAGGCATCTAAGGTATTAAGAACACTAAGTATGTAAAAATGCTCATCAAATTTTAGCCTGTCTTTTCTTATAGGCTGCAGGGATAGGTATGTTTTTTTTTAAAAAAAAAACTCTTTCAGTGCAACACAGAAGGAACAACAAAAGAATAAATTGTAAATATCATAAAAGAAATGAATTTTGGTGCAGAACTGAAGGCAGCGGTCCATCCCTCTTGTATGCCCTACAGCCAGTATAATTCCATGGCTGAACAGAATAGAAAAAAAAAATGAACTGAGCTGTTACTGGCTCTGTTTAGAAGAGTAAAAGCTCAGTTACATGATTAACTTTTAAAAATGGCTCCTGCTGGTCTATTAGCTGTGTTGTGTTGTATTGGGAAGTTTTAGAAGCTCACTGCTTGCTGGACTTGGTTTTATATTGCACATAATAATAAAAGGAATTTTAAATCACACCTTTACAATATTCTGTTTTGTGCATTCTAACAAAAGTTGAGTCAGTCAGTCCTATCAATTCTGTCTAATTTGTATTCCTCATTTTCCCTCTTAGTTAAAATCACCTTCACAGGCTGTTGATCTTCACAGAGTTTTAGGAAGATTCTTCTCTTGCTGTTTGGTCAAACATAGATGAACATCAGAATTAATCTTGTCTCTGCTGCTTGTGCATCCTGACGCTTGTTCTGTGCTGCATCTAACTTATTCAGGGATTTATCCAACTCATTAATGTAGTAACAGATAGAAGTAGAGCTTTATGTGTTTACTGTGACATCTGCATAGCTATTTCCCCAACAGTGAAATTGAATAACATGTATTTATTCATTTGCATCATTTTACTTTAACAACACTAAAATACACACCTTGCACATTAGATGCTCTTGACCTTTTTCATAGTCTTAAGTAGCACAGGAATTAGCAAATTCTTTTGTTTTGTTTTCCAATTCTCTTTACCATCACTTTTCCAGATGATTAATAAGCATTACACGTAACCAACTTCCTCCTTCTCTTACATATGAAAAATATATGGGAGCTTTCCTTTTCTGTTTTTTTTTGCAAGCTCTCTCTGGTGTAAGCTTTGGAAACTTCCCACTTTTCATGATGCTTCTGCCACTGTGTTATGTAGGTGAATACCAGTGTTTGTGGGTGTGAGGGCTTTTTTTAAGCATACTTGAAAGTCTCAAATACTGTGAATAAAAGATGTACGGAAGAAAGGAAGGAAATAGCCAACACGGGAAAACTCAAAAATGTTTAGAAGTCATAGCTTATGCTGGAATTTCCACCATATAACATGATATACAATATAATTCTACACGATATCTGGTCTTGCTTGAATGTTTGATAAATTCCAAAGTTACATTACCCTGTGATGAAACCTTAAGTCAGCCAGGGTTTTGAAGTACCCCAAAACACTTTTAATCACTGGGTTTTCTTAAACCACTAGATAGATAGGTAGGTTTTAAAACAGATCTTGGCTCTAATATTCAAGTCAAAGGAAAGTTTGAAAACTAGTTTTGAGTATTTTTCCATGTGGGGTCTTTGCCCTGTTACAAGAAAGGCTAGGAGAAGGCGTTTCAGCAGTGTCCTTGCTGTAAGGCTGCTCACGATGTCTCCCCATCACTCTAAACACTTCTCTGCTCAGTAGGTTCAGCTGTTCTTGGAAGAGGTGTATCTTCTGGCTCTTGGTAGTGCCCAAATTGAACGTTCAGTAGCCCAGTATGGAGCAACTAGTAACCTTTCTTACCTTCATCTCTCCTTCCTGCTGTGGACAGCTTCGCTGTGAACTCATTTAAGTAGCCCTTTGTTTGTGTTAGCAATTACAAACTTTATTTTAATCTGTATCCAGACTCCTGCGTCTGCCTCATCAAATCACAACCCTATGGCTACCTTTACCACCAGCTCAGGGCCTAAACCAGTAAGCCTAGGACAGCCCATGAGCATGAGATTTAGACAAAAGCCATATTTAAATGTAGACATGTTTTGTTGGTGGAGTAGCAGGTGCAATAACTCTCTCTATGAGAACAAAGATGTTGAATCAATTTTTAGCTGTTAACGATATCTGACGGTCACTGGTTCCCCACATAAAGATTTTATATTCCTTTCCTCCAACTTAGATAACAAAATATTGACCGGAGTAAGAAGCATTTGTGTCTTGGTATGAGTATGATTTAGCGTGTGTTGTACTAGTCCTCAGTACAGAGCCTTGATAACACACAAATGTATTGGTTTTCAGGGAGGAAACATAATTTGTTTTCACTGCTCTGAGCAGTGGAAGAACTGAAAGAGCTTTGAGTCACACGACAGACGTACCGACTGCTTCATCGGAAAGTGTAGCTGGTGTCTGAAACCTTGCTCTAGGCCAGAGAGCTGGCTGGTAGCAGTCTCTGCAAGGCACATCTCCACTCTGGATTGCAGTGTGTTGTGGAAAGGCACCACATGATTCCTGGCTCCTGGCAGAGTTTCACTCGGTGACAAATCCTTAATGCAGTCTTTCCAGTGCCCTGTTAGTTCTGCCGCAGAGAACCAGCTGGCATTCCCTGAACTCAGCTAAACTAGGAGATTTATGCTATTTATGCTTTGTTCGAACTGGTGGCAGAGAAGGAAATGGTATCGTTGAGCTATTTGGGAGATGTATAGGCTAAAACCTTTTTCTAAGTGTGGAATTTTTTATATTTGGTACTTAAAAAAATGATTCATCAGCTGGCAGTCTTTTGCTTGCTCCCCTTTTATCCATAGGGTTCTTCAGTTAGATGAGGTGCTGTAATTGCTTTAATTTAGTGTCAGAACCACAAGTTAGGGGACTTTTTTACTTTCTAGCAAGTCATAGCATGGTAATGCCCAAAATATGGAATGAAAATCCTTGCTGTTTGGCTGGCTTGTGGCTGGAAGGACTCCTCTTGTGTATCAAGCAGTGCTGTAGATTTGACTATTTCTTCTCTCTCTCCTGTGAGTTTCTCTGCTGTCAATGCTATTTCCATACTTCTGCAGGTATAAGTGGTTTTAACCTGAACTTGGTGTTGCTTTTTGGAAAACTCATCTTTTCTTACGCTACAAAAGCTCTATCCTGTGCTGAAATCTGATGAAGTTTGGAAGTCAAAAGCGCAGAGCAGAAACAACCTTACTGAGAGGAAAGGAGGCGGGGAGAACACCAAAACAAAATAAAACATTAAAAAAAAAAAAAAGCATCTGTCACTAGTATCTGTAGACTAAGGTTAGAGAGTGTGCATTACTGCAGTGTTATCAGTGCACTTCATTGCTGCAGGGCTCTCCTGGGAGAACTGGAAAGGAAGCGCTGCCGTGAGTGAATGCAGCAAATCTTGTCTGCAAGGAGAACTTCCCTTCGCAGCCCAAATAGTTAAAGCATGATTTGTGCCAGGAGTCTGAGGGCTTGTATGCCTTCCAAAACATTTCATGGCTTAAGATCTATTTGCAAATCTCTTCTAATTATCCTATAAAGTGCTTAGCCTTAGGAGTGTTTTTTAATTTCTTATCCCCAACTTTGAATGCAAAAGAACTTGTCTTTAACGTTTCTGAAACTGACCTCTGCCATTCTATTTATTCCTGTTCACTTAGTGGATGAATAGAAGTTTCTGATAATAGATGTACTAATTGCATTTCTTGTCTAAATGGCCATGCTCAGTAGCACTATTTTTTCAATTTCTTTGTGTAATTATTTTTCCACATGCTTCATGGTCTCAGGACTGATGGCAGAATGAATAAATAGCCTTGTTTTTGAGAAGTGTGTAATAAGCAAAGTATTGATGGTGAAATTGTGCCGTAGATACTCTGTTTCATATGCTGTGTTGCAACGTTTTAAAATGTTTCTTGGTGCATTAATTTGAAAATCTTTCTATTCTCAATCGTACCTCATTGTTTCTTTGTTTGTTGTGGCAGTTATTATAAAACCCACCATGGTCCCTGTTTCAGTCTAGTGTAGGAGATGTTTTTCAATGCTGAGTTTCAACAGGCGTTACGTTGCTCAAGTCATTTAACCTGGTAGAGTTTATTTAGGAGACAGCACAGGACTTTGCCTTGTGAACAGCTGTATGCAATATAGGAACAAAGCATGAAAAAACTATCAGAAGGAAATGCAAATATTTTCTTGTTTTCTGTTTATTCTGAAAACAACAATATGCAAAGCTGTTAAATATGGGATGCAAATAGCAACACCCTAGGATAGAGACGACTTTTTTGAAGTATTTATGGTGTGTATTTGCCTTCTAATTTGCCTATGAAAAAACATAAAAAATCATGTAATAAACTGGGTTCTTTGTTTTAAAACAGAATAAAATTACTTTTTCCAGCCCATTGGTAGCCTACATCGATTTTTCAAGTGTAACATAACATGATGTCAAAACTTGTGATTAGAATGTGAGAACTACTCTGAAAACACAAGCTGTGTTAGTCTTATCAGCTACTACCAAGCTACTTGCATTTTATGTTACGTAAACATTTGTTAGCTTGCAGGATTGAGGAAGTAGCACAGCACCAGTGAGGCACATCTGGAGTGCTGAGTCCAGCACTGGGCTCCCCAGTACAAGAGTGGATGGACCTACTGGAGTGAGTCTAACAAAGGGCTACAATTAAGAGACTGGAGCATCTCTCATACGAGGAGAGGCTGGAAGAGCTGGGCTTGTTTAGCCTGGAGAAAGGAAGGTTCAGGGCAATGTTGTCAATGTATATAAATACCTGATGGGGAAAGTAAAGACCATACAGACAGACTCAGTGGTTTCCAGTGACAGGACAAGAGGCAATGAGCACAAACTGAAATACAAAGAATTCCTTTTAAACATAAAGAATGGTTATTTTATTTTTTTTTTAACTGTAGGAGTGATTGAACACTGGAGCAGGTTGTCCAGAGAGGTTGTGGGGTCTCCATCTGTGGAGATATTCAAAACCGAACTGGACACAGCCCTTAGCAACCTGCACAGCTGATTCCACTTTGAGAAGGAGTGTTGGACTGGATGATCTCCAGAGATGTTTTCCAACCCCGACTACTCTGTTTCTGTATCCTAATGGATCTCAAATGAAACTAGGTGCATATATATGGTCAGTTAAACTGTTATATTTACTCTGAGATTTTAATTTTTACTCCCAGCATTCATCCCAATTCTTTTGACTTAAAAATATCCTAAAAAATTAATTAAAAAATCGAGGAAATTTTTTTAAAAATAAAGAAAACTAATTTAAAAATGATATATTAGTGCTATTGCAGCTAGTGCATTTATCAACGGCAATTCTAAATCTGTTATATCTGTCACTTCAATAAATCATCTATTTTGAACTTTGTGAAACTGTCTCAGTGAAAGTCCCTGGACGGGCTCTGACAGGCAAATGTCAGAACTATACCTGTAGTGTGACACTTGGGCAGAAGATAAATGTGCTTTGGGATATTTTGTGCAATGGAAACCAAAGCCTGGCTATAAAGTTTTCAGTCTCCACTTGCGCAGAAATCATGTGTGCTGTACGTGATGTTGAGGGAAAAGTAAATTCAGTTTGAAAAGTTTTCTGAAGATGCTCATATCTATAGCGTTGTCTCATATTTCACCATTGCATTCTTCATTTAGTCAGTGTTGTGTACAAATCCTACAGTTAATTTATTGCATATTCATCCAGGATTTGTGTCACTTCATA
The DNA here is from genome assembly GCA_013400055.1 of Nycticryphes semicollaris. Classification (NCBI taxonomy): domain Eukaryota; kingdom Metazoa; phylum Chordata; class Aves; order Charadriiformes; family Rostratulidae; genus Nycticryphes; species Nycticryphes semicollaris. The sequence goes on along the minus strand of VXBJ01002667.1, from coordinate 59,249 downwards.
AGTGGAAAACTAAATCCAAGGCTGTCAATATTTATTGCATATTGTAGAGTGACTGTTGTTATAAATCATAAGAATATGATAAGCTTCATTAATATGAAATGTGCTTTAATTATTAATTTTTACCATGTTGTTCACTTAATGAGTGTTTAAAAGCCCTTTATTTTATCATGAGAAGAAATATCAACTTCCAGATATGAATAATTGCAGAGTAGCCGTCTAACATTATTTACATCATGTAAAAGAGCAAAGAGACCATAGCTGTTTACCTTGTTAGGTAAGTTAGGATTTTGGAGATATTCCAGCCTTTGGGTAAGAATACTGTTCACTAATTCTAGAGTGCAAAGATCAGTTATTTTATCACAGAACGTATTTTTGAAAGCTATTTATTTCCACCCATTCATGCAATTTGGTCACTAGAGCTACTGCTATTACAGTTGGAGAATATATTTCTTAATAATGTTATCCTGTTTCCCTCCAATGTTGTGCACATCTGGAAATGGGAAATGGGAAATTCAGATTTCTCTTAAATAGCATCTGATGTGCATTTCACTTTGCCCTGCAAAGTAATTTATTTCACTTTGTCCTGCAAAAGAATTTTAATACACAGAATCAAGTAAATAAACAACTAAGTGAGAGGGTCTCTTTGGAACGTACTAGTTATAAAACCAAAATATCTTAATTGTGAACTGTAATTACCAGCAGACTATTTTTCATTTTCAATCTGCCCACCAATTGGTGCATTTCACCAATGATGGAAAGGTTAAAATAGAAGTTTAACCAGCAACAAATGCAAGAAGTATTTTCTCTTTGTTTCTCAATGCCCTAAACCACAAAATAATCTATTGCTATTTAGTAAAAAATTAAAAATTCTGTTACTTTTTTACCTCCTCCGACGTATTATTTTCCATGTTTGTTTGGGATACTGAAAAGTTAAATCTAAAGGAAAAATAAACTTTCTGATGAAACTTGCAAAACAAAGTTTTAGAAATCTCTTAAAAAGCAACCAAAGTTTTCACAATAACATCAGTTCTGCAGTATCTTATTAGAAAGGTCACGTTATTCCTAAAGCTGCAGAATTAAGCTTATAGGAAACATGGTACTTGTAGTTTGGTAAAGTGTCTAAAGCTTTACATTTCAGTTCTCTGTACAACTGCTACTTTATAGTGGGTACGTTGGGAAAGTGTTTTTAAGGGTCAGAGTGGAACAATGTTGACTTTTTTCTTCCCCCCCCCCTGCTATCATAACTTTATTATATCTGTTAAGATATTGAATATGATTCCTGGGAGAAAATCAGCGTATGAAATGGATAGATAAAGGAAATACTCTGAAACCGGCAAGGGGAAAAAGGGTGGATGCAAAGGCTTAATTAAATATAATAAAATACATGCAACTGGCAGAAATTTATTGTTTAGTGCCTTTAAAAACACACCGTATAAAACAATGTGAAGTAAGAAAATGAATTGAATAGAACTAAACCAGGAGGTTAAGCTGTCCTGAGAGCTCTTCTCTTCTGTCTGATGCTGTAATGACAGAGTGACAAATTGTTTTGACTTTCATTCATTGTTTCAGTGTCTGGGAAATGTGAATATCCTGAAGGGCTTAGAAAAGTGTATTTAAAAGAAGTAAACAGATAAACTGTAATGGTCTATATAAATTTATAGTTCTTTTGTTCTTGACGCCTTGATTTCTAAATATTGAAACATGGCAGATCTCCATTGTTCTCCTTTTGTCTGATGGAGGTAGAGAAGAAGCATCGTTCAGTCACCTACTGGAGTTTAAGTTGGATGCCTGTATTAGAGGAGTTTCTGTTTCTGTCCTGCCTATACAGAGACACAGGAATGTAATACGGTAAAAGAAAGAGGCCAAGAAAAACCTTGCAGCAATTTTCTGAATGGATATCAGCAGGGAAAGCGCTAAAAGTTAAGCATTCTGTATTCAACCTTCTGAATGGCATAGTTAGGAAGACAACAATCTTATTCCCTGAGTGGGACCAAATGTTTGTGTTCTGTTGCAATGTGTTCACACTCATACAGTAGTTGAGGTTGGCAGGGACCTCTGAAAGTCATGTAGTCCAGCCCCCTTGCTCAAGCAGAGCCACCTAGAGCGGCTTGGCTAGGACCATGTCCAGGTGGCTTTTGAGTATCTCCAAAGGTGGAGACTCTACAACTTCTCTGGACAACCTGTGCCAGCTCTTGGTCACCCTCACAGTTAAAAGTATTTCCTGATGTTCAGAGAAAACCTCCCGTGTTTCACTTTTTTGCCCATTGTCTCTGGTCCTGTCACTGGGCACCACTCTGTCTTTGCACCCTCCCTTCAGGTATTTACAGACATTAATAAGATCTCCTCAAGCCTTCCCTTCTCTGGGCTGAACAGCCCCAGCTCTCTCAGCCTTTCCTCATAGGAGAGATGCTCCAGTCCCTTAATTACCCTCATGGCCCTTTGTTGGACTCTTTGCAGTATGTCTGTGTGCTGTGGAGCCCAGAACTGGGCAAAGCATTCCAGGTGTGACCTCACCAGTGCTGAGCAGAGGGGAAAGGTCACCTCCCTCACCCTGCTGGTGATGGCTTTCCTAGCACAGCCCAGGATGGCATCAGCTGTCTTTGCTGCAAGGGTGTGTTGCTGGCTTGTGTAGATTCTTGCAGTACCTCAGTACCTCCCATGATATGTCATGCCTTTTTGCTTCGGTTATTAGATCTTGCTACCTTTTTTGTTGAAAGAATAATTACATTTTTTCTGCTTAATGGTTTGTTTCAGGTAGGCTGTGTGCTTCATAGATAACATTGTTGGAATATTTTGCCACCATTACAAAAGTACATTAAGTAACGGCGCTCCTTATGTAAGCAAATACATTATGTGTTATCTTCAGTGGAGGTATTCACAAGGGAAATCACTAACTAAACTATTAACAGATCCTTTTTATAAAAGAGTGGCGTGTGATTTTCTTTTTTTTCTTTTTCTTTTTTTAATGGAAAATGAATGTAGGTTGATTATTCTTCCCTGTTTGTGGAAAGATGAAACACATGTTCTTGTAGAAATTTGTTTAATTTGAGCATTTAGCTGAACCACTGCAATTAGTTTATTACCTGAGAAATCTCAAAATCCTTCAATTTTTTTCATGCAGTTGCTCTTAGATTGGGTTAGTTAAATTTGGAAGCATGATGGTAGTTAGGTGGGTTTGGATTTTTTTATTGTTTATATTCAGTTAACTCCTATGTAGTTAATAGATTTCAGTGAGAAGCAAGATAAAGAAACTCGGTTCCATTAGTTTTGTTATCTAGAATTCAAAGATTATAGGACTAAAAAGGAAATTAGGTATCAGTTGTTAATACTAGCAGTCTGAAACAGAATAAGCACATTTATAGCATTTGTATGTCTAATGTTCTGTAAAGATTTTCAGTGAAGGAAGTGTATGTGATCTAGCAATGAGTTATTCCTATTCATTTTTTCTGATAGTTTTTCCCACTTTGATATTTAATTCTGTTGATACCTTTCTTTACTGCATCAGTAGCAGAATGAATTTGTCTTTTTGTCATCGAAAACAGTCTCCTCTGTGTTTGCAAATTGTTACCATGTCCTCCTTCCACCTTCTTAATCCCAATCCTTCATTTTTCCCATTGGTCATGTCTTCTAGATCTCTTATTTTCCTGGTTTCAAATGGGTTTTTAATCAACTTATTATACTTTGCAAATTTATGTTGGTGACTTCATCTGTAACAGGTCTATGGTCAACATGAAAATATTTCTCCAGGCAAAAGGGCCACATCTTGTTATTTGATATCGGTTGTTTGCAGTAAATACTATGTACACCTGTATATTGGGGTATTTGTGTCTGTGTTTATGTATGGAAGGGTGGAGAAGAGGATAGTGAGTTGTTTTTATAACTCTGTTTTAAAAACTGTAGTTAAAAATCTCTTGGAATGGAAGAGTTTTTAGTTTTCTGTTAAGGAAAATCCTGGAAACTAATTATTAACCCTCAACTGATCAGAATCTACAGAATCTTCCTTTTTTTCCCCTTCTTTAATTCTCATAGCCTTTCTTCTGTAATTCACAGCTTCTGGAAATTAACTGGACTGGACTGACCAATCTTCTGGATGTTCCAGGACTAAAGTGAGTATATGTAAACCACTGTTTGATATTCATCCACTCCAATAAACCCCAGAAAATCTGAAGACCACCAGCTAAATTATTTTAGGTTACTCTGAGCACTTACGTCTTAATTTAGAATTCTATAAAACTGTGTAATTGGCAGAAGGTAGTGATTTCACTACAAGTGAAAGTAGATTAAAAGCATATCTAGTAGGTTTTACTAAAAACATTCTGAAAAGTTAATTTTTAATCTGCTTTTTAGTGTCCTCAGCCTTTTCAGATTCCCAGAATCTTGTGTATTTCCTGTCTTCCATCTCCTAGGGCAGCAAAAAGACAAAGAGCCTTATTTTTCTCACCAGTGAGTGGACAACATCTTGGTTTATGGCTTTGTACGCCGATATGTCTCTAGTTGCTTGTGTAAAGGTAGTTAGAAATACCTTAAGGCAGTAATCAAATTAAGTACGCTTTCTAATCTCTTCAAGTACTTACTTTTCAAGCTTTCAGTATATTATGTGAAATTCTAATGGAGTAGCAAAAATATAACTAGAAAATATGCCTGGCTTATTCAGAGCTTTTCCAAATAGTACATGATAAAGCCCCAAAGGAAAAAACGGAAGCAGAGGTGAAAATCAAGCTTCTTTGAATCATTGCAATCTTAATAAGGTTAAATCCCCATGCATATATTCATAATTATCAATTGTAATTGTTACCCAAGGGCTTTTTAATATTGAGACAATGGCTAAGGGGATAATGGCTGATCTGATACACACTTGAATTTTGTGTCTAGTTCTTTTATTGAATCCCACACTCTCAAAAGTTGGCTGACTTCAGAATTATTTTTTTATTGTTTGAAAAGAAGAGCTTGAATTTAGGTATTAAATTAATCCTTTAGCGCTCAGTTGTGTGCCCCAAATGGTTTTTGCTTTACTTAGACATGTGAAGCCATTGCGTGGAATCCCAATTGAACAGTTTGAAATTAGAACTTGCAATAAGTAGGTTAATGGCTGCAAGAATTGTTTATGATTCAAACCCACTAAAGACCACCTCTGAGGACAGGGGTTTTCTTGACAAGAGAGAAAATGGCTTCCAAAATACCGCTTCTGAGGAACAATTTCCTCTTTTGACATAACACTAATAAATTTACATTTAGTGCTTAAAATTACTGGTCTCCTGAGATTCATATCACACTACATATTTGCCTGACTACAAACACAAAACCTCGGATGTAAACAAAGTCTCGCTAAATATCTCAAGATTATGGTTTCCCGAGCAACTGAGCTTGGCCACACATGCATATAATGGTGCCGTCTACATGTGGTATAGTTTCTATAGTAACTGTAACTGAGGTGACTCATGCTCTGCCTTACCAAGAGATTTCTTCAGTGCTGTATTTGTTTTTCTTATCTGTATAGAGAGATTGCATATTTTGGTACAACAGCTTGACATATTGTAATTGTTACAAACACTGATGAACAAGAGATTGCTGCCATCACAGGTATCTTTTTCATCCTGCGGCTGTTGGCTTCATGCTAAACTACTTAGTTGTACTTTGTATGCAAATGTTTTCTGCTAAATGAATTTCTGCATTTGTTTTTCGAACCTTTCCTGTTAGCTGTTAGCAACTTCCACTGCCCTTCGTATATGACTCCACAAGGGGAAGGATACAAAAGTAATTAATATTCTATCATTAGTATAGCTGACAGAGGAGTGAAATTAAAATCTCTGTGAGGAGGAGCCAGGCTGTGAGAATACTCACGTGCTTTCGGGAGGGACAGTGGATGATGGGAAGGTGAATTCTGTTATGGTTGCTTGAGCTATAGTACAAATACGTGGTGCAGTCACAGTATGAGTAAAGGCGACACAGGAAAAATAGCTGCTTATTCAGTCACTAAAAATTAAGGAGGGCTAAATAGAGAGCAATGCAACATAGTGGGTAACTGCCAATTATTTTACTGCTATGAAGTGACCTTTTGAAGACATGTAATAGACTATCTGAAGCCTTTCACACTTCTCTCATTTTTGTTAATTGAAAAAATAATTGCACTTAGAATCCGTGACTTGGAGTTTTACGATCTTAAGAAGCTCTTTATTGATGATGCGTCAATATAAGGGTTTAAATTAGTACGTCCTTCTCTGTTGCTTGATCAGTGATTTGTCTCTTTTCCATGGGTCAGAGCTCTTAGTTCAAGCAATAAAATAATAATTGTCATTTTTGCCCTGTATTCATGAAGAATACTTTCAAGCTGGGAGCATCCCAGTTGGGTAATATTTGGTTAGGTAAGTTGTCAACAGCTTGAAAGTCTCATGTTGGTTTGGAATTCATTTAATTCATTACTTAGTTATGATCTTTGGTATTGTTTTTCAGCTCCCTGTTTTTAAAGCTGGAATATCTGCTACCTCCTGAGAATCCAGTTTATCTAAAATTCTGTGACATTCCATTTATGCTGGTTCACGTTTCGTATTAATTTCTCAGATGTTTTAGTGAACTCAAGCATTTGTGTTGGGATAAACTTGTGAGACTGACCTTTAGAATCACAGAGTTGGGGTTTGGTCCTAGTGTAAAGGATTGTGAATCCTTCAAGTGACAGGGCTCTGCTGTGCTTCAGGCTATTTCTTTCTCTTATTTAAGGATATCTCTTGTAGCTCCTTTTGAACATTAATCAATCTCTGAACCTTTTCCTAGTCTAGCACAGGTTTATTTATGCCTGTAGCTTGTTTCATAATGTTTGTGACGAGAAAAGAGCGCGATAAAGCATCTCAGGTACCATTGCCTTGCCTGCACTGCTCATTTGCTTTCTCTGACCTAGGTCAGTTAGTTTTCTACATTAATCATCTTTCTTAATGCATGTGCTTTACTGAGCGTAAAGGCAGAGCTTTCTCTTCTTGCCAGGTGGGGACACTTAACACAAGCATGAACAAAACAAACTTATCTGATCCCTTTATGGACCTTCATCATCAGACTTGTATTCTGAACAGTGTGATTGTAGTTACCATGACCTCAGATTTTTTTTTTTTCCTTTCAGTGTTAAGAGTGTTTGTGATGTTTATCTTAAATTTTTAAGTCAGCTCTAAAAAGAGAGAAAGTCTAACATACATAAGTTGAAAATTTGATGCTTAGTAAAACTGAACTGAGAAATTTGAAAAGCAACGCGTATTAATATGACTAAAGGAAGCTACTTATTTTCAAATAACGTAATTATCTTCTTGTAGTAATTGCCTGGCCTTAATAGACTATAATTTATAAGGTTCGGTGTACATGTAGATTAATCATTGTAAATATATCTGGATAAGCTTTTCAAGAAAGGGGAATGGAGACTCCACTTTAGGACAGATGTGAACTACCTCATAGAAGTCGAGAGGAATCTTTTCCTCTGAACAGTATTTTAACATTGTCCACTGTTGCTTCCTTCAGAGAATAAACCGAGGTCTGCACAGACCTGTCTGTTGATCTTGGTTCAGTCTTGAATTTCTTCTGTTCCTCTTGTACTGGATGCCATTAAAAGTCAGCTGTGTTCTGTCATGTATCGTAGTTCATCTGGATTTAGAGTGGAAGTGAGCAGTCAAAGGGATGTAGGCTGTATGGGTTGCAAATCTCTGGGTTTAACAATCAGTATGAATATGAAATGGGCCAGATGGTATTTAATGGGTTAATTCTGTTACCTGTCTCTACCATAATATGTTTATTGCTTACCATGAAATTTTCTTCCCAAATTAAAATGTAATATATATTAGATTTCATGTCAGCTTTTGTGTTCGTATGCTAGCTGCTGAGTCAGAGCTATTCCCAACTGGAGATTGAGTTTTAGAAAAACTTCATAAGGTGATTACACACACGTGCCTATTTTGAAAAATGTTCTAAATAATCAGACTTTATTGGCATCTAAATTCCATAAAGACCTTAAAAGAAAAATCATACAGTGTATTTTTGGAGAAATCATTCATCCCTGAAGGGGATGCCAGCCTTAGTGAGAGTGCACATGCAGTTCAGAGTATCGCAAATATTTTTATAATTTTCTCTCTGAACTTTTGTACATACCCCTAAAATCTTCCTGGGTACTTGTCTTCCCTGGGGAGTTGTACCACTCCAGTTCTGCCTTTCTGCCAGTGTAGGCAATGTGTGTAACCAGCGGCTTTGGCCTGACAATGTTCTGATTGCTTACCAGTTCAGAACCAAACTGGGTGAATGTGTGGCTTAGAAATCTTTTTCTGTGTTTGTGAGGGAGTATGGGGTTGGGTTTTTTAAATGATTCATTACTGATGTGATTGTACTGCCACTCCCTTTTGCCAGAACAAAACCTGTTTTGCTTCCCCAGGCTATATTTTACTCGGCCACGAGCATGTTTTCTTTGTTTCTGTTTTAAAAGATGGGCCTCCCAGCTCAAGAGGAGAACTTGTTTCATAATAACGTGGGCACGGTTAGCCAAACTTTCAGGGACAGTTAAATCATTATTGAAATACAAAAGCAGACTAGAAGTTAACATCTGCTTGGTTATATGCAATGCAAGCAAGAGAACTTATGCAACAGCCTTTTACCCTGGGTGGTTTTAAACGGGAGGGTGAGAGGGGAACTTGGTGGTGGTGGGGAAATGAGAACTTTGTATTTGTCTCTGAGGTTTCTGCTATTCAGTGTCAGCTGCTTCCACCTGGTGGCCATTTTGACAAGAATCCTTTATTTAAAAAAAACATAAATGTTTATAAAGCGGATGTGTCTTCTACCTCTCCAAAAAGGAAAGTGTTTTCCCCATTTAGGTTGTTAAGTAGAAAAAGGAGTATATTAGTGTGGCATAACATCTGTTTAATACACATGAAGTAACCGAGGATTATTCCCTCCAACAGTGGCTTATCAGATACAATAATACTGGATATAATATCCAACTACCTGGTCCTTCCAAATAGAATTACAGTCCCCCTTGTCAGTGAAGTGCAGATTGCCCAGTTGCGGTTTCCTATACCAAAGGTAAGCATGTTTCTGTTAATACTAATGGTTTGGCATTTAGGTTTTTTCTGTAGTAGTAACTATTAAAAGATATGCATATCTGTGGGAATTTCTAAATATAGCTATTGCAGCAGTACAAGTTACTGTGAATCCAGTCACTTAAAATACTTGATTTAATTTATAATTAATTTCTGTGGAGTTAGTGTTTTATAATAATGCCAAGAAGGACTTTTTATTTTGCTAGAATCTTAAACACGTGACTTGTTAAAATATAGGTCAACCGTAGAGACTAAAAATGAAGTAGCACATGTGTTTCTATTATCACTGCAAACAATTGTTAGTGCTTTTCACTTGAAAGTTGTTACTACTTATTGCTACTCACTTCCAGTAGCTTGGCTTTTCTTGGTATAACTGGCAAGTTTCTGGTTTTTTTATGACAGTTTTTCTTTTCAGGAATCTCTTCAGTGCTAGGTCTGCTGTGTATGTGGATCATCATTGATATCCCTCCATTTAGTGTGTCCAAACCAAGTTTCACGTTAAGGAAATCACAACGGAAATTATAAAACATACATTGCACAAATTGCGATGGCACAGAGGCTTTTGGATTACTACATAAGCTCATTTTTTCTTTTTTCAGGGCGTTCTAAGGATACACTTTATTGAAGCTCAGGACCTGGAGGGAAAAGATACTTACCTAAAAGGGATTGTCAAAGGAAAGTCAGATCCTTACGGAATCATTCGTGTGGGCAACCAGATTTTCCAAAGCAAGGTCATCAAAGAAAATCTCAATCCAAAATGGAATGAAGTGTATGAGGTATAATCATTAAAAATACCTTGCTGTGTGTTCTGTAAAGTTGTCTTCTAAAGTTTCTTTTTTTAAAGAAGATATTTCGCGGACTGCCTTGAGGTGCTTCATGATGCCTCACTCTAAAAGCTTAAAGTTCTGTAACAAACCAGAAATTCTCCACTGACGTATATACTTCTTTTGTCTAGACTAAGCATTGGTAGTTCTGCAAAGAAGCGTAGTCTCGTAAAGCCAGCATTAACAAATCACATCTGAAAAGCTCTTATCCTTCCACTACTCATTAAATTGCATGTTTTTTAAAGCACTTCCTTATCAGTATGTTTTAATACGCAGAGGGACTGTAGTTCTATGTTTTAATGTTACTGTGCCATTTAACAAAGGTAGGTAGTTTTACCACTGACAGTGCCATCTTGCTGTACTTCCAGGCCTTAGTATATGAACATCCAGGACAGGAGCTAGAGATTGAGCTCTTTGATGAAGATCCAGATAAAGATGACTTCCTGGGAAGGTAAATGTTATGGAGAATGTGCTTATAGGTATTGAAAAGAGATATGAAATATTTTGATGTAATCTTCTTTGGTTTTCTGCATTTTATTGCAACTGTAATTCTGCTGCATTACTGTATTTATGAATTCATTGTCTTTTTAAAATGGTGGTAGTAAGTAGTACTAATAGCTTCCTAATTATTTCATCTATGTAAATATGTGTATATAAAAATGTGCATGTCTTTACACATCTATATCTTCATATAATTTTTAAGAAATAAGGTAAGTATTGTGAATACCCAGCAAAAAAAGGTGGGTTTTTTTTTTTGTAACTGTGCCCTACCTACCTTTGTAAATAAGTCTTAATTATTTCTTCAGGCAATATATTATTATAGCTGTGTATCTTCTTCTTCATAACTTTTAAATTGCTATCTCACAGTTTATTTTTCTGTAAGAGCTTATCTTAATGGTTTGAAAAGTTGCTGTAATGCTTATGCAAACATTACTCACTCTTAGAGTCCATAAGGCCTACCTCTAGTGTTTACCCAGAAACATTTCAGGGACTTAGCTTCTTTCTCCAGTAATTTGTCACCTTTATTTCTTGCAGAGTTTTGGCGCTTCCCATTGTTGCTTTCCATACAGAGTAGAACTCCCTTATCTTTCCAGCTCCTTCTCTCTTAACAGGAGCAACAGTACCTACTTCTCTTCTCATTAAAATAAAGAAGTAGGTAGTACAAAGGCTTCTTTTCTTTGCACTTCCCTAATCTTACACTGACGTGGTGGTGGGGGGAAAGTGGCATAACGTGTACATCAGTACTAATAAAATCAAAAGCCACATCAAATGTTCATGCACTGGCATGTAGTTTTCTGCCCTGATTAATTTTTAGCAGATTCCCTGATACGTTTTTAGTTTGTGTGAACTAGCACTTTTCCAGACGATGCCAAAGTGTGAATTTGGTCATGGCATATGTCCAGGGGCTATTTCCAGTGGGTAATTTGGATGTAGTCACTGCTCTGAGAGTTTGGTGATACGTATGTGAGCCATATTGTGCCAGTTGCCCAAATGGATTGTAGTATAGGCATATTTTCTGTTATTCTGCTTTCATCTTCATTCAGCCATTTCATTCCCTAATTCTTCCTCTCTTAGGGGGCTAAAAGAATAGTATTCTGCTCTTTTGATCTCAGTGGAAGCCTGGATACTCAGCAAGCACAGGGTGGGATTTGAGTTCTGTACTGAATTTTTTGTTTCTTGGCTTAAGTACTGATTTTTTTTTTTTTTTTTTACTTTTTTTCTAGTTTGATGATAGATTTAATTGAAGTTGAAAAGGAACGTCTTCTAGATGAGGTAAGTGTTCAGTAAGTTTTGTTTTAAAACCCCATTATGTTGTATATGTAGTTGTTCTTGTGTTGTTATTTTTTCCCGTTAATAGTTCCTGTATTTGCATGAATAACTTCAATGTTGTAAAAATAGATTCCTTGATGATCAGTACAGTGGTTTAAGAGATATGTGAATTGGTGAAATCTGAAGAATAATGCCATTCTTCTTCTGTCTTGGGGTTTTAAGATTACTGGTATGCAAAACCAGGAATGTATATTTGGTGAGAGCTTTTTCTTGCAGGAGAATAGTTAATTGCCAAGTTTAACTATTATTGGACTTAGCAGACTAATTTTTGTCCTATATGTAAGAGAGATTGTTATGAGAACTTATATATTGTTAAGTATGCTATTAAAGGTTTGTATTTCCAGAACATCTTTAGAGAAATTAAAGAATCCTCTTGATATTTTAAAAATGCTTTCACTGTATAACATAGAGGTTTGCGTGGCAGTTTTTGTTATTCTGTGTAGTAATGTTTAGTGTGCAATAGGAAATTTTAAACAATGAATCAAGTCTTTTCCAGTTATGCAGACTTCAGCTCCACAAGAGTTCTAGTAGATCTTAGCACTTCCTAAATGTTCTGAAGAGCAAATTGCAATCATGTTTGGTGTCAGATTATTTCACATTACTTTGCTTAACTTTTAGTGGTTTACTTTGGATGAAGTGTCCAAAGGAAAATTACATTTAAAACTGGAATGGCTCACATTGATGCCAACTGCTGAGAATCTAGACAAGGTATGAAATTATCATGTTATTTTTATCTTAATTTTAATTTTTGTGGGTTGTTTTTTCTTGTGGAGGTTTTTGGGTTGTTCTTGTTTTGGTATTTTGGAGGGGCTTTGGGGTTTTTTTGTGAAGTATGTTAGGAATTTAATTCTCTAGCTGTTGTGACTTTTGATAAACCTGTAACTTTATTCCAAACTGTTTGTCTTTAGAAATCTCAAAATTGTCATAACTGTCAATGTGCTCTTGTGGCATAGGATTTAAAATGCTTTTGTGGTCCTCTTCTTTTCTCTTAATGTTATGGCTTGAGAATATCAGCTAACATTTCAGTAACCTGGAAGATAAAGTTGGATATGATATTTCAAGCTGTTCAGTCTAAAAAATAAAAATATTAGGAAATGGGGAAGAAATTTCCGTAAAAATGGGTTTATGTGAGTCTTGAAAACACATGTTAAGCTTCGCAGTGTTCATTTGTGGATGTGTGTTTTGGGAGACGTTTTTAAAATAGAAATAATAATGTTATTTGATTTTCAGAAAGGCTTACAGTATGTTTTTGGTTTAGGTGCTAACAAGCATTAGAGCTGATAAAGATCAAGCCAATGATGGACTTTCTTCTGCATTGCTTATTCTGTATTTGGACTCAGCAAGAAACCTGCCCGTAAGTTATATTCTGATGGATACCCTTTTGTAATGGGTATCTCTTGTGTACCTCCAGCATGTCTTGCTTGGTAGTATGGCACACTGCTTTACTAACACACATTATGCCATGTTTTCTATACTTCCTCTCGTTTCGAAACGTGTAATGTAAGGTCCGCATTTCTAGTCGTATAGTTTTACAGTTGTATGTTTAATGGAACATTTCTCTTTAATCAGTGTGATTTTTCTTTAAAGAATGCTCCTTTCCTGGACTTTGAAAGGCTGCATGTTTTTATTACACAGTGTTTTCCATAAATAGTATGGGATTAGCATGAGAAATTTTAAGGAACTAATTGGGGAAAGGCCCACTTCTTGAGTTCAGGTGAACTTGCTTGCTTTGGTTTAGGGTATTTGTGGTAGATTTGAAGACACTGAAGTCCTTGTCATGGAATTATTCCTGTGCAGTTGGTGTTACAGTGGCAGAGTACTTGCATGAGATTTCTGTCAGGTTGTCATTTGGAGTATTGTTTATTTGTTTGTGCAGAACATAAAACCAAAAAAATTAATGGTGCTGTCATTACATGGATAATATGATGGGGCTCTGAAATAGCTTGTTTATGACAAGCACAGACAGTTTGGTAGTTTCTTTTCAGGTTAGTAAAATAAAGTTTCAAGTTGTAAAGTAAATGATAGTAGTAATAAAGTAAATCCTACTATAAATAGATATGTCAATCATAACACTGAGTTTTGTTGGTTTTCAACATTGCTATTAGATGAGAAATTGTGGAAGTGACGACTAAAATACTAATCAGGGAATAAATGATTCAAGCCCCAGATTTTTTTTGCATGCATTTTAAAATTTGCCCTCTCATCTTAAATTTAAGTTAAAATGCCGCATCAAAGAGCGATAACGAATGCTTAGAAGCCTAAACAATCTCCATCACTGACTAGTGATTTCATATCTGTTCTAGGGTGCATAGAGCAATGTTTGGCAGTAGTATTTATAGGTTCTTTTAAAAGCTAAAAAGATGTATTTGGAATAGAGTCCTGCATTATCTTTTTTCACCTCACTGTATTGAATTTGAAGGAACTCTGTAACTTAGCAGAAAAAGAGCAGAATTACTCCAGTGTAGAGTAAGTAGGACTAGACTAGACTAGACTAGATTAGACTAGACTAGACTAGACTAGACTAGAATAGAATTATGGTGTGCTTACCATCAGTTTCAGAATACTGCAATACACAGGAAAAGTCCATCTGCTCTCTCTTTTGCACTAGATTAAATTGAACCCATTGCTATTTTCTTGTTCGACTACTGGACTTTACTCAAACTGTTTTAAGTTTAATATAATTTTAAAAATACACTACTAAAGCCTCTTATTTCAAATGAATAGTTTAAAGTTCTCTCATCCACAATCTCCAATTTTTTTCCATACAACTCCATTTCTCTATATTAGATTAGCTTCTCCAGCAAATACTCAGAGGCTTTGTCAGAAGTTTAGTTTTTTCCCTTCTTGTTTTAAGCAAACGTCCTGTAACATTTTTCTCCCTCCTTCAGAAAGGTTAGGCTGCAAGTCTTGAGCTCTACCTACTTTTGGGGACAGTATTTTAATTTAAATGTTCTAATCAGTAAATCTCTAAGCTGTAGGGCACAGAAAGGGGAAGTTCTTTGCACAACACTGACCACTTAGGAAATTTGGGAACAGGATCCTAAATTTCTTATTGCTGTGTCTGATGTTCTATTTACATTACAAGATTATCTGGGTGCGTTGAGAAAAAGGATGGTCATAATGTGGGACCTGTTTAACCCTCTTTTTTTCTCTTTCTCTACCAGCCCAGAACAGCAGTTGCTACAACTCTAGAAATGACTCAGTATTTAACTTCAAGTAATTTTCGTTCCAGAAATATATTACAAAGAATATAATAGAAAGTAGCTTTAAACACTTGAAAATTCCATTTACAAATATACAACAAGAAAATAATAAAAAACTGTGTTAAATTCAAGTTGTCCAAAACCAGATATAAAAAGGCTTCACAGCTAAGTGTGTGTCTGTGGGGGGAAATATCATGGGAAAACTTCTTCATGTGGGAGAACTCAAAAGTTTCCTACAGATTCTATAAAGATGATGCTTAGATAATGTCATGGGGCTGCTAGACAAACTGCAGTGAAGTATAGTGAATGTAGCTTCTTTATAGCCATTTGATTCTAATATGGAACAACATTTTCCAGACTAAGCATGAAAATCTGCTGGCGTCTCATGTTGTGTTCTTCTTCACTGGTAGGGGTTGTGTAGTGTAATAGCAAAATCAATTGCTTGTTTGGATTGCTTGGATTTATGGGAAACAAAAAGTTCAAAGGTAATGAAGTGTTAAAATTACAGCTATCCTTAATAATAGTTTCGAAGACTGTTGTCCACAACTTTACCCTTACATCAGAAATACATTCTAGATGAATAATTACTTTTTATTACCTTAAAAATGGATTACTTAATGCTTATCACTGGTACATTTTAAATCTCGTCATCAGCCTTGTTTTGTTTGAGTTATAGTGGATAATTTCCAGCACAGGCCTTTCTTTTGCACAGCTGCATCATATTTGTGGGTTTCTGAGACATTGGGATGATTTATCTGAAAAATATTTAATATGAGATAGAAAGTGGTAGAAGACTGGTCTCTAAATTTACTTAGTTGGATATGCCATATAAATCTGAACTACCAAGATTAAACTTGGAAAGTGTGCTGATATCATGGAATAATGAATTAAAAAAAAGAAAAAAACTTTTCACCTTGCTGCACTACAGAAAGCCATTTAACAGATTAAACTATTTGTAATGACAGATATTTATTTACTCTTTGTTATCTGCTGTTTTCTCTGGAATCCTTAGACTGTTTTCCTTAACTTTTTTGTGTAGTAAAGCTGCTTATGCATTCATTCTGCCACAATCCCATCACTCTGCTTTCTCCTTCCATTTCCATCTTCCTAAGAGTATCTACGAGGGAAACTTTGGGTGTGGATACTTAAAAGAGAGGAGAGCATCGGGACTAGTCTTTTGTGAAAACACTACCTCACTCTATAGAGCACTATTTGTGAGTTCTCTGGTATTATTTGTATTGTACCTTTTATCTGCCAGAGTGTGGATTAGTGCTACTAAAGCCACTCACTCTAGTGGAATGAGAGCATGCAATTTGTTTTGCTGCATGGTTTCAACAAGTGTGCATTGTTTTTGTGCCATTTTTATTGCATTTTAAAGGCTACTTAAATTTCTTTGATCAGCATTTCATTGGGTAAGTAATTAACTTTTTGTGATAAAAACCCAAGACAAGTTTGTTTTAAAAGCTCTGACATTTAACTTAAATTGCTGATTCATTGAGAAATAAAATGCATACTGTATTCGCACAATGTGTGCAGTTATTGCAAGGAAATTAAACTAATAAATATTACATACAATATCCTTGTAGTATCTTTAAAAGATGATGCACTCAGTCTCATAAGAACTTGCAACTTCTCCACACTGGTTCAAGTATTGCTTTAAAAATGGGTGTGGTTCTTTGTGCTCCCCAAAATATAAATTCCCTTGTAAATTCTATTTCACTTCATGATGCTCCTTGTTTTGCAAATTCCCAAGCTCCCTTTTTATTTTTTTTATTCCAAATTAGTCTGTAGTCAGGAAAATCCAGGCTAGGAAGAACCACCAATTAATAGTTTTTGCTTGAATTTAAAGTTACAAGGTTATTACAAATTAATGAGCCTCTGAATATCTTGCACTTAAATCTTACACTTAAACACAACCTTGGTATCTTCAAAAAGAATGAGAATCTGTTCAGAATAAGAACTCTTATGCTAGGAGGTAGACAGGCCATTGTAGATTATGCAGATAAATTTGTTGCTGGCTGGCTACTTGTGGTTCGTATCATAAATCTTGATTTAAAAACACCTCTCTGCCAACCTATCCAAATTCCAACAAAACCCTTTTGTTGTAGTCCTTTCAGTTTCTGTGTGGAAGTTCATTTTAAAGTATGAAAAAAATTAGATCCATTATCAAATCCTTTAAAAATTTAAGAATAAGAAATGCAATTCATAAGCTATGGTTCAGTTATCTTGGCATTAAAAATGATAAGTAGTTGCTTTTTCTTTTAGTTACAGAAATACTAGATAGATCCTAAAAATAACTTTTTAAAATATCAAAATGCAGGATAAAGAGTGTAGCCCTGATGTTTTTGTTGATCTTACAGCTTTTGTATTAGAACATGTTGTCTACTTATAACAGCATCTATTTAGACACGGGACAACGCTTTCCAAATCCCCGAAGCGATTAGTGAGTCAGAGTGGAACCGCATCCATTTAACCAAAGCCAGGTCTGGATTTGCTTCAGCAGCAGCATTAACTGCCGTGCTCTGCAGCTGCACAGGTGCTAGTCTTACAGCAGGCAAGAGGATGACATTTGTGACTGGAGGCCAGGAGAGAGGAGAGGACTGTAGTAGCCCAGAGGTAGTACGAGCTTCAGCAGTCATAAAACTGTACCTTGTTTTCAGGGCAACTTTAA
The DNA here is from genome assembly GCA_013400055.1 of Nycticryphes semicollaris. NCBI lineage: Eukaryota > Metazoa > Chordata > Aves > Charadriiformes > Rostratulidae > Nycticryphes > Nycticryphes semicollaris. Next base: position 41,662 of record VXBJ01002667.1, on the reverse strand, counting down.
TCACGAGGTGTTATACACACATTCAGATCTGCATGTTCAGATACCTAGTCAACATGTAGCATGAGTTACTTGGGGAGGTGTGAGGATCGTTAAAAACAGGAATCACTTTATACAGGAAGAGGAAAATCCAGTGCCCTGAGTGCTCTCTCTTCCTTTCTAGACAGTTTTTTGCCTGCTGGGAACCTAGATTCTTGACACCTAATCCAGACATATACCCATTTATATCTGATTTATCTGAAGTTAAGGAGTATGAAAGTGTTCTTAATCTAATTTTCAAAAGTGAGTACCATTAGTTTTATGATAAATCATTGTTAGCTCATAACAACAGCAATTTTTTTCTAATTTGGTGTCTATATATAAATTATAAATTAAAACATAAATTAATATATGTTGTTTTAAACATATAAATTAATATATATTATTTAGAACATATAAATTATTCATATTTTAAAGCAGCTCTTACAGATCAGTAACTGTCTTCTGGTCATCAACTGAGGATGCACTCACAGATTTAGAAGCTTCTAAAGCCCTGTTTAACCCCAAGCAAGTCTTAGTAAGTCAAAAGAAGTCAATGAGTCATACTCCAACCCATAATAAATAAAAAACCACCTTGTTAATGGTGGTGTAATTTATGGATTTGTTATTAGGATTTACTGCAAATGCCACTGGCTGTTACAGAATGCTAGCCTGAAATCTGATTTATTCCACTCTGGCAGTTACCAGTACAGTTCTTGTACATCCGTCCCCTTTTCCTGTAACTCAGAGACACTCAGAATCATAGTGAGACAATTTTGTCACCCAAGGCAGGACCTTTTCTTGGTGTTTTGTATTGAACACTCCCTTTTTTTCTCTTAGTCTCCTCCTGCCCAGCCTTTCAGCCACCATCCTCATGGACCTGCAGCTCCTCCCCTTGAAACCTGAAGTGTGGCTTAAACATATTTGCCCCAGCTAATGTCCCCCTTGGCCTATCCTTGCTATGATTCCAGAGCAATTGAGACATGTTCAATATCCAGGATCCATTGGTTACCTGCCTTTATAATTGATCCACATAGGTTTGGTTTTGACTTTTAAAATTCTTTGAAATAATAATATAGGGGGGGAAAAGATGTGTACTGAATATGCAGGTGCAAACGTGAAGGAAAGAAGTAAATTGGGGGGCAGTTTTGAATTCCAAATGATCTTGATAAATTGCAGATATGAGCTGGAAAAAGAATGTACTTTTCCATAGAGGACAATCATTGCACAGGTATAATTATAGGATGGACATGACTGTCTGATGGATAGCTCTACCGAAAGAGATCTGTGGTGCTGCTGTAGTATCATGCTGTTATGAAAGACAAGCATCATACTGTATGTGGAAAGAGGATTGTAGCCTTTAAGATGTATGCAATACTCCCTCTGTTCTACTTAGCCATTACTAAGGCCCTGATTATAGCTCTAGGAATTTAAGATCTGGAAGACGACAGTGATGAAAATAAGGAAGCCAGTAAATGTGACTGGCAGAGGAAGAATAACTAGTTGAGCCTTAGGGAGAAAAGGTGGAGATGGAAATGACACAAGGCTGCTGCAAACAATTTAATGTCTGTCAGAAATCAAGAAACTCCAGTAAGGAACATACCTGTACACATTAACAATTTTTTTAATGAAAAGGATAGTTAAAACATTAGGATTGATATATCTAGAGATATTGTGCAGTCGCCATCTTTGGAAGTCTTTAAGTACAATAATAAGTCCCAAACATATCAGATAAATAGCTGTGGAAGATTCCTTGATTTTATTTTAATAAACATAGTGAATAAAAAAAAAATCCCACAAACCCAGCCAAACCTTTTTTTCTAATTTTAGCCAGTTTCATCATAGGGTATATACATTCTAAAACAGCAATGTTAAAGCTGAATGCCAGGAATGTTATCATATGTGTTAGCCAACTTCAGGATGTGACATTCCAAAAGAAAACCTAAAAATACATTTCTGGACAAAGTCTAAATCTCTCTTTAAACTTTAGTCACTTTTGGATTTGAATTTCAGGAAGGCATTTCTTTTGGCAAAGCATTAATGAGATTTGTTCCTGTTCATAAACCAGCATGTTTAAAAAGGCCATTATGAATTTTTTTTGTTGTCACACACTATAGCTCTTAAAGCAGAATTCTTCCTGGAAACAAAAATTTGTGCTTGAAGAAAAAGCCAGCCAAAAGTATAGTACCTTGAAATCTGTTTTATTTCAAAATTGTATTTTCTGAAATTATTTCCTATTATCTGAATCCAAATTTTCTGTGATATTCTTGTACTTCACGTGTCACTTCAAGAACAATATATTATTCTTAAAATAAAATTTTTAAAATTGCTTAATTAATAAAAGTAGTCAGATGTTTTGTCCTGCTAAATCAATTCAAATCCCTATTGTTAGTTTATCTGTATGTTTTCATTCAACTGAGTAAAGTAGTAGACCTTCATTTTACTAAGCAGTATTTGTATTGTTCACCTGCTGAAGAGGCTCAAACCCCAGATTTTTAATAATGATCTTAAGTCCTATCAATACTTTTAGCATAGTAATTTCTCCAGTAAAATGACTCCTTCACATAATTACTTGGCTTCTCATCAGAGAAGGTTCTATGCTGTGAAAATATATTTAATCATATTTTAAAAAGATTTATTCAGAAGGCAGTCTATAGGACATCACGTGTTCAATAAAACCTATTTTGTGAAGTTTATTTAGTACACTAAAAACTTGGTAAGGGAAAGATAAGTGGACTGAAAAACAAGTATATTAGTTTTAAAGCAGAAAGCAGAATACAAACATTCAGAGAGGATAACGTGGTGGGGGGAGTTTGTCAGACTTCTGTTGTTGTGGTGTTGTTGATTTTTCATTGTTCTGTTGGAAAGATTTTTGGGTTTTTTTTAGGTTGATTTTTTTCCCACTATGTCCTATGTTGCCATGTCATAATTAATTAACCTAGTGAAATTGCTTCATTGCATGACTTACTAACCCTTCCTATGTTCATTCTTTCCTGACTTAAAAGCATAATCCATTAGAATTTAACCCTGATGGCTTGAAGAAGGCTGCTGTTCAGAAAGCCCTAAAGGTAAAACTAATATAGTTGTCCATTTAAGGTCACAAAAGTAATTAGAAATGCACAAATGCCTGCAATACTTCTCTTCCACCAGTCAATGGAATTTCTGTTGTCAGATTTATATTTAGTGCAATTACATCTTACTTAAATTTGGTTTCAAGAAGCAGTCAAGACATTGGTAAAATACTATGGTCTGTGGTAATCTGAATCTTAGATCAGTTGAGTGGAGTATAGACTGCTTCAGAAGACTGGGGAAAAACAGTCCTGGGAATTCATTTGTAGCAGTGAACAAGGCTGACATGAAAGCTAAAACATCTTTTACATACTGAGTGATACTTTATTGGTCAGTTGTGAATGACTAACCAATAAAATCAACTTCTGATGTGTTTTGAAATAATCTTGTTTCTGTTAGATATTTTCAGAATGCTTTACATCTTTCATCCAAGTGCTAAATAAATTTAGACCTGTTGTTTGAAATGGAAGACACGGAGTTGAGAGGCAAACTTGGAAGGCATAAGTTCTCAGCTGGAGAAGCTTGGATGAGAGGCAGTCTCTAATAGACTGTCAACAGCAAATCTCTCTGGCAGGTGTTTCAGCTACTTTATAAGTGTGTGTACATATTGCTGCCTATTTAGCATCAATGAAAAGTACTTATATTTACATATCAGCATAAGCGACAAGGGTCTTTTCATCAGTTTCTGTAGTTTCATCATTTTATGAAGAAAAGGGAGAGTTTTGGGCACCTTCTTATGAACAAAATAAAAATGATATAAATTTCATCTACCATTTTTAAACACCATCAGTTGGAATGTAATCTGACTTTCTTTGCCTTAAACCTTTGTATTCTGTTGCCTTTGAGAGCTAAATATTTTTTATTAGAAATAATGAAAAAAGAAATGCAGCATTTATCCAAGAAAGGAGTGCTTTCTTCACAGCCTTTTTTTCTCTAAAGGAAAGTATGGTTATAAGCAGTGTGTCACATTAAAGTCAAGTAATATTAATGGAAGCAACATGTACAAAATGTAAGTTCAGATCCAAAAATACCTAAAATATGCTCATTCCATTTAAAAAATATTAAATAATTTAATCACTTGTTTGTAATTGTGACCTTACATGCATTAAGTAGACTTTAACTTTTTATTTACATACCTGTTCTGTACAATTTCCTATCTGGTAGAATTCAAAGTATATTATTAACCATATATACTGTATTAATACCTGCTTGAGATGATTAACTTTCATGTCTAACTTTCCTTTCTGATTTAATTTTTTGTTAGGTTAATTTAAAATTTTTGAAAGAAACATGTAGTTGGGAATCTTTCTTTGTGTATATCGCTTGTTTCTGATGTTTATTTTCACAGTTGAATGTAAAGCTATTCATCTGGTGAGCAAGGCTCAGATATGGCAGATGGTTGATTCTTGAATAAAGAGTATTTGGTAAACTGTAGAAATATACACCAGGTACATTATAGTGCATCTTCTTTCCCCCTCAAATGAAAAGGGGGGAATATCAATGTTCTGGTATTACATCCAATTTAATAATACTCGTGCAATGTAAATAAAGTAACCTTCCTGAGTTTGTTCTTTCTCCATATCTCCCATCTGCATGCAATATTTATTTTGCAGTTAACTGTGCTTCATTAGCTCTGGGCGTTTTAATGCTTATTAAAGGATAAGAATTTGCACCTTACCAATTTCATTCACAGAAAACGTAAAGGAGTCTGAAACTCCTGCTTAATTGTAGCATTTTTATTTAGCGTATAAAGGGTTGTTGAATGCCTTCATGTTGATGAGCTCATGAGTTACTAGCCAGTCTGCCATTGAAGCCTGTTAAATAAAATGCTGAGAATAATAAGCATATATTAAGATATGTATGATCTGTATTTAAAATGCAAACATTTAAGTTTCAGAGGAGAGAGGTTTTGCTTTATTCTGAAAGCAAAGCTTTTGCTTTTTCTTTACCAGTCAGGAAAGAAAATAAACAGCAATCCCAACCCACTTGTTTTGCTGTCAGTTGGACACAAGGCACAGGAAAGTAAGGTAAGTTCCTACTATTTACACTTGGCTCTTTCTACAGCCATTTGGTGCCTTTGTGTGGTTGGTGTTGGCTATCAAGACATTGAGCATATCCACACACTAAAAGTTACCACCAGAACTGAAATTGCCAACAAGAAGCCAAGGATAGAACAGGTGCTTACTCAGTTTAACCTGTCTGTGAATAGAGACCAGATTTTTAAATATTTGTAGATGTCCTTCCACAGGAGGTTCTGATCTGCAACTGAGGTTCCTACAGTAGTGATTATATAAATGACAGTGTAGGCAAACAGCAAGCTTCAAAATACACCAGTCAAGTTTTGAAAATTTACAGAATGACAGAATTCTAGAAATGCCTCAGTTGAAATGGACCACCTTGAAGATCATTGGCCTGAACCTTCTGTTTAAAGTAGGGCCTTAGATTAGCTCAAGTGCTGTGTAGCTTTCAGGAGCTTGTAGTTTAGCTAGACTACTCTTGTTATGTCTGCTGGTTTTTCTGCTTTGAGGTATGGACCACTTCTGTGCTTTGAGAAGGCTGTCTTCTAGCACTGCTGAGTTACTTTGTCCTCCAAGGTAGACACTTATGGAATCCCTTCTAACAGTGCCTAGAGCAAGTTGAAATCTGCTGTTTTGAAGTCCAAGGTTTTTATTATAGAATCGTAGAGTTATAGAATGGTTAGACCCGGAAGGGACCTTAAAGATCATCTGGGCAGGGACATCTTCCACTAAACCAGGTTGCTCAAAGCCCCATCCAACCTGGCCTTGAACACTTCCAAGGATTGGGGCATCCATAACTTCTCTGGGCAACATGTTCCAGTGTCTCTCCACCCTCACAGTAAAGAATTTCTTCCTAATATCTGATCTTCAGTTTAAAATTATTACCCTTTATCCTATTGCTACGCCCCCTGATACAGACTCCTCCCCCATCTTTCCTGTAGGCCCTCTTTAGATACTGGAAAGCCACGATGTGGTTTCCCTGGAGCCTTCTCTTCTCCAGGCTGAACAGCCTGAACTCTGAGAGGGTCCTGTCCTGAGGCCTCTCCTCACAGGAAAGGTGCTGCATTCCTCTGATCATTTTTGTGGTCCTCCTCTGGACATGCTCCAACAGGTCCATGTCTTTCCTATGCTGAGGGCTTGAGAGCTGGACGCAGTGCTCCAGGTGGGGTTTCACCAGAGCAGAGTAGAGGGGCAGAATCACCTTCCTAAACCTGCTGGCCACAATTCCTTTGATGCAGCCCAGAAACTGCTTCCTTTCTGGGCTGCCAGTGTGCATATTGCCATCTCATTTTGAGCTTCTCATCCACCATCACTCCCAAGTCCTTCTCCTCAGGGCTGCTCTCCAGCCATTCTCCACCCAGCCTGTATTTGTGCTTGGGATTGCTGCAACCCAGGTGTAGGACTCTGCGCTTGGCTTGGTTGAACTTCATGAGGTTTGCACGAGCCCACCTCTCAAACCTGTCCAGGTCCCTCTGGATGGCATCTCTTCCCTCCAGCATGTCGACCATGCCACACAGCTTGGTATAGTCGGCAAACTTGCTGAGGGTGCATTCTATTCCACTGTCCATGTCTCCAGCAAAGATGTTAAACAGCACCGGTCCCAGTACCAACCGCTGAGGAATGCCACGTATCACTGGTTGCCAGTTGGACATCAAGCTGTTGACCGCAACTCTTTGAGTAGACCATCCAGCCAATTCCTTATCCGCTGAATGGTCCATCTGTCAAACCCATGTCTCTCCAATTTAGAAACAAGGATGTCATATAGGACACTGTCAAAAGTTTTGCACAGTTCCAGGTAGATGACATCAGTTGCTCCTCTCTTATCCACTAAAGCTGTAACACCATCATAGAAGGCCACCAAATTTGTCAGGCACGATTTCTCTTTAGTGAGGCCATGCTAGTTCTCACCAATCACCTCCTAATTTTCCCTGTGCCTTAGCATGGTTTCCACAAGGATCTGCTCCATGATCTTGCTGGGCACAGAGGTGAGGCCTGTAGTTCCCTAGGTCTTCCTTTTCTCCCTTTTTAAAAATGGGGGTTATGTTTCACCTTTTCTAGTCAGTGGGAACTTTACTGGACCCCCATGATTTCTCAAATATGAGGAATAGTGGCTTAGCAACTTCTTCATCCATCAGTTCCTTCAGGACCCATGAATGCATCTCATCAGGTCCCATGGACTTACGCATCTTCAGGTTCCTTCTCCTACTGTGGGTGGTTGCTTATTCTCCCAGTCTCTTTCCTTGCTTTCTGTGACTTTGGTGGTATGGCCACAGCTCTTGCTGGTGAAGACTGAGGCAAAAATGTCATCGAGTACCTCAGCCTTCTCCATACCCTGGGTCACCAGGTCTCAGGTTTCCTTCCTGAGTGGGCCCACATTTTCCCTAGTCTTCCTTTTATTACTGATATACCCGTGGAAGCTTTTCTTGATGTCCCTGGCCAGATTTAATTTTATCAGGGCTTTACCTTTCCTAACCTGATCCCTGGCTGCTCAGACAATTTCTTTTTATTCCTCCTAAGCTACATGTTGTTGCTTCCACCTTCTGCAGGCTAATTCTGCTAGTTATTTTCTTTGTGTCCCTTTAGGATCTTAAGCTTTGTGACCTTACCATCACTGTAGCTAAGGCTGCTGTTGCTAGTCACATCTGCAAACTCATATTCCTCATTTGTAAGCAGTAGATTCAGAAGAACACCACTGCTAGTCAACACAACCAATGACTGAGAACAACTGTAACACAGCAGTGTGTTTTCCTAGCACAGACTCTTAAATTGCTTGTGCACCTCTGTGCTGCTTTCCTAGAAAACATTAGAGTAGATTAAGTTCTTGGTGAGAACCCGGTTCTGCAGACCCAAGACAGCTTAGAGTCATCTGAAGAAGGTGCCATCCATCTCGCTTTCCTAATGGGGTGGTCTGTAACAAATGCCTGTCGTGAGTTTGATCTCGATGGTGATCCCTCTGATCTGGACCCGGGGCATTCAGCATACATGTTGTCTTGTCCATAACTAACCCTGTACATTTAAAGAGCTCTTCACAATAAAATAGCAACAGTTAAGTGATACCTAGATAGGTAGATATATGCAATATGGGTTGGGTTTGGGGTTTTTTTGGTTTGTTTTGTTTTTAAAGTAAAAGTGTCAGTGAGACAAAAGAGGAGGACATCGAATCTGGTTTCTTCCTATCCTCTAAAATATTGTCACAATGCCTAAACTAGATCTTCTATACAGTTTTAATTTTGATACTTATTAGAGAATTGAGACAGCTTTTTTTCATGAGCACTTTTCTCCCCATTCCCAAATAATGGGTTGCTGAAAGTAGTGAGATTTGGCAATGAAATCTTCCATGTGGCTACCTGCAGATCAGAAGGAAAAATACTGGTAGGGAATGTGCCAGTCTGAAGACCTTGCGTTTGTTCATAGACCGGTGTGAAGTAAAGGCTCGTTAGCAGGAGTTTTACTTTACATACAGCAACTTTAATGTGAAACATGCTCTATTACATGTTCTGGGTATAATTTTATATGTGATATTATACGTGCCTTGGGTAGATCCCACTTGGCCTTTGTTTAAATATGTCAGGTTTCAGACATTAACTTTGCAAAAGCAAAATGAAAAATATACTCACCTCTTAACACCAGCTTTATTAGACAAAAATGTTTTATAATTTGTATGCTTCCTGTTCTCTGATTTTAGATTCGATACAAGACCAACGAACCAGTATGGGAGGAAAACTTTACTTTCTTTGTCCACAATCCCAAAAGACAAGATCTTGAAGTTGAGGTGCGTTGTCTCACTCTCTTTAGATACCCTTCTTTTCTAAGACATTTCAGTAGTAACATTCAGCATTACAGGCTGTTATGAAATGAGGATGGATATGTTGTCAACACCATTAAAAGTATACTTAAAGTAGTTGTAAAGACCAGGCTATGAAATGTTTATTTTCATTTACTGCCAAAAGGAAGAAATACTTTTAGTATTTAGTACTTTTAGTCTCTCACCAGAAGAACACAGTTGATGGTTGTCTTTAAAAATTACTTCCCCCCTCCTTTTTTTAAATACCTGTTTCAAATCTTAGCAGTCTTAACTGCTAGCAGAATGGCTCATTTGTTTCCTCTCTCATCCCAAGGAAGTCTTTGCTTTATCCAAATAGCGTATCCCTTTACACTGCTGACATGTCATTTACGTAGGTCAAAGAGACTGAAGTGTAAATGAGTACTGTCCTAGTTACTATTCTTCTAACAGTTGTGGGGATTAACTTCCACACAGACTGTTTGCAAACCATGTAGTTATTTGATCAAGGGTCAGGTAGATGGAGATACAGTGGTTAGTATTCTCTCTTCTTCCATGTAAAATAATGTTAGAATCAGGGAAATCTGGTGTAAGAACAAACTGCATTCAATATTGTTTGGATTTTTTGGTTTTTAATAAAACTGTAATTTCCTTTTCTTTTTCTGAATTTTTACAAAGCAGATGATCAAAATGACTTAGCTTCTGTGTTCCTTCAGGTGAGGGATGAACAGCACCAGTGTTCTTTGGGGAACTTCAAACTGCCTCTAAGCCAGTTGCTGGAGAGTGAAGATCTAACTATGCACCAGAGGTTCCACCTGAGCAACTCCGGTCCAAACAGCACTATAAACATGAAGATTGCACTCAGGGTACTCTAAAGCTTTTCCCATTGTAAATGTCTGAGAAGATATTTAAGACTATTGTGATTTCTGGTCTTCTAGTTTTGTGAAGAAAGATAGTACATTTCCTTGGGTGTCCCAATGCCAGGTGTCCTTGGTTGTGGCAGTGCTATCAAGTACACAAAGATAACCTCTAATTTAAATACATTCTATTTCACAATGAGAAAATTCTCTGAACAAAACAGTTAAAAGCTACATTAATTACGACTGAGGTTTCCAGGGTTATAGGTTCAGAAATCACGTTTGGAATCCGAATTCCTTCAAGTCTATTATAACTCACAGGCTACAAATCAGTGAAATCACCTTAGTCCTATAGAAATGGAACTGGGGTGATGATGGTTTTAAAATAATAAAATTTCAAGGAAATACCTTCATAGTACTAGAAAAATTCAGACCAACTTTCAATTGCATTGGAGTTTTGAAGATAGAACTTGCATACCTGAAAGTTGGTTTGTGTTTTTCCCATCTAAATTATTTGGAATAATAAGGCAGTGTATCTCTTTGCAAACATTGTCAAACTCCTGTTAACTTCTGTTATTTGTTCTTTTCTAAATCACTTTCTTACTTACTTGTCATTAATAACTTAATATAACCTATAAAAGAGAAAGTAGAGACAAGGAGCAAGAAGAACTTGTGATGTAGGATTAAATTTCAAAAGATTAGAAGAAAATAATTATAGAATAGCTTTCCAGGTGGCTAGAGCTGCAATGTAAATAGCACTTGCACCAGAAGTGTGTGAAGGATGGGAAGGGAACAATGAGGAGAAGAATTCTAAATTAATGGAAAATTTCATATAGTTTTATAGTTATTGCAGTTGTCACAAAGAATATGGAGCTGTGCTTTGCTGTGCAAAAGGTTTCCTATTTTAGAGCAGATAAGTGTGAATATTTTTGGTCCTGCATTCGTGTCTGAACTTATCAACTTGTCACTAACCAGTACTCTTGTAGAAACAAATTTGTTACTAGTTTTTATAATGTAAAATGGTAATAATACATGTATTTTTACTGTATCCAGGTCCTTTCTCTTGAAAAGACAGCAAGATCTCCAGATCATCAACACTCAGCCCAAGTGAAAAGGCCATCCGTTTCCAAAGATGCAAGAAAATCATCTTTTAAGCCTCAGGTTCCTGTCTCACCACCACTTGATTCAAACAAGCCTATTCCAGCTTCCCCAGTGACTGATAGTGAAAAAAAGACTGATACATCTGAAAAAAGCCAGCCTCCCAATGCCAGCCCTCAGTGGCCAACAGATCTCAGCCGAAGTTCCTCCAGTCTTCACGCCTCTAACTTTTCTTATTCTCCCAGCCACCTCTCGGTAAAGGAACCCACTCCTAGCATAGCCTCAGACATATCTCTGCCCATCGCCACACAGGAGCTACGGCAAAGACTACGACAGCTTGAAAAGTACGGCGTTAATTACTTGGTTTTGCAGTGCATCTAAGTTGATTTATAAAAAACGTCGTCAGTGCAGCCAAAGAGAAAGTGCTTAGTTTGCATGTCAGTCATATTTTTTCCCATTGCAGTTTGAGCCTGGCATCTGAAAATCAGTCACTGTGATTTTCTGCTTCCTCCCAGTACCTCAGTTAGACACGTTCTGCAATTAGAAGTTCTCTTACCTAACCATTGTGATGATCTGCAAGATAAAGTCTACTTTGTTTCATAGCTACGCTGTGTAGCACTAAAAAGAATAGGGTGGCAAGAGGGAAAGATATTTTTCAATACAACATTAATCACTTTCATGGCAATAGTTGCCTGTTTCACCACTGAATCCTATTAGCATTAATATTAAGTCAATTAAGCTGAATATAGATGGTGTTTTAAAATGACTCAGAGGGGCAGCTAACTATAAAAATGTTAAATGAATAGTCAGTTAGTGTTCAATTAATGAGGATTGCTGCAGCCATGCTTTCTTAAATTATCTGATTTTTTTTTTTTACTTGCCTCAACAGGCAGCTTTATTTACCAATAAAGATAGCTGAGCTATGGCTATATGCCATTCTGCTCTGAACAGAATGGAAACCATTAATTCTCTGTTCTTGTAGCTTCTCTGCAAACCAAAGTAGAAATATTTTGATATTTTATTTGTAAGGCGTTGAATCGATTCATATTTTTTTTTCTACCAGAGTTCATAGAATCAATAGAGTAATACAGGTTGGAGGAAACCAGTGGAGGTCAGTCAGCCCTCTGCTCAAAGCAAATCCCACTTCAAAGTTAGATCAGGTTTCTTGGCTTTTGTCCAAACAAATTTTGAATATCTCCAAGGATGGAGAGTCTATAAGCTTTTCCAGCAATTCTGGTGCTTAACCATTCCAGTGTGAAAATCTTCTTTTATTTTTTCCAGTTCTTAGGTGCTCCAGTCCCCCATTTATCTTTGTGGTCCTCTGCTGTCTTGTGTCCCTTTGGCAGTCTCTTCTGGCCCAAAACTGGGTTGGACTTCATTAATAAATGTTGAAATACTAATCCTTATTTCATACACAAATGTCATACTTTCTCACTTGGTAAGAGTGATAAATCTATGGCTAAGGAGGTCCTTTATTGTAGGCCCCATGTTTTTTAGGCGTTCTGTTTTTTGTTTTTATATTTTAACTAAGAAGATACTGAACTGAAATGGTTCATTCCAGTTTTTAAAGTAAATTCCTTGGGAATTTTAATGGAACAGGCTGCAATCACTTTGTGGTAGCTACGCACAACAGAGGCCTCTCCCTTTAGGTTAAGATACCCTTCAGGTGGCTGAGAAATGCCGAGCATGCCATATACTGTCCTGTGGGAAACAGAAACCACACATAGTCAGTTTACACAGACTAAGTGTTTTATAGGGATGAGGGAACTCTGCAAGTATTTGCCATTCTTTAAAACAGAAACTTTTAATCATGGTGCTTGCTTTTTATTTAAGCATGGTTTGTATTTTTAAGTGTATATTGATTCTAATCTTATTTTCAATGTGGCATGAGCTACAGAAAAGTAAAATGGTTGTGTTTGCACTACGATTTGAGCTTTTAGAATCATAGAATCATCTGGGCTGGGAGAGACCTTCAAACGTCATCTAGTCCGGCCTCCCCACATTCAGCAGGGACAACCCCAACTAGACCAGGCTGCCCAGGGCTTCATTGAGCTTCCCCTTGAATATCTCCAGGGAAGGGGCCTCAACCACCTCCCTGGGCAACCTGTTCTAGTGCTCCACTACCTTCACTGTAAAGAACTTACTCCTAATATCCAATCTAAATCTGCTTTTCTTCAGTGTAAACCCATTGCCCCTCGTCCTGTCACTACAGGCCTTTGTAAATAGCCTCTCCCCAGCCTTCCTGTAGACCCCTTTAAGGTACTAGAAGGTTGCTATTAGGTCTCCCTGGAGCCTCCTCTTCTCCAGGCTGAACAACCTCAGCTCCCTCAGCCTGTCCTCATAGCAGAGGTGCTCCAACCCCTTGATCATTTTTGTGGCCCTCCTCTGGACCTGCTCCATCAGGTCCATGTCCTTCCTATTTTGAGGGCTCCAAACCTGCACACAGTACTCCAGGTGAGGTTGCACCAGGCAAAGTGGCAGAATCACTTCTCTGGACCTACTGGCAACTCATCTTTTGATGCAGCCCAGGATGCGATTGGCCTTCCAGGCTCCAAGTGCACATTGCCTGCTCATGTCCAGCTTCTTGTCCACCAGCACCCCCAAGTCCCTTTCCTCAGGGCTGCTTTCTAATATCTCGTTGCCTAGTCTGTATTGATACCGAGGATTGTTCCAGCCCAGGTGCATAACCTTGCACTTGCTCCCGTTGAACCTCATGTGGTTAAGACAGTGTGTTTAAGTATCACTATTTTAAGCCAAGAATACTTACATTTCTGCGTTAGAGAATATAGAAAAGAATGAGCTGGTCTTCTAAGTGGTTCCTGACCGTAGGTAAGAGTAGCCCATCGCTGGGGTTTTCATCACAGTTAGCACCATTTATTCTATCCAATTTCCTAGATACTGCTTTAATGTTTGTTTTAGGGTAAGCACGTTCTTTACTGATCATGGTTTTCAAAGTACAGAAGAGCAGCTGACCTCTAACCTGTCAAGAATCCTTAGCTTATTTTGAAGAGCAGAGCTGTTGGACAACGAACTGAAGTGCAAGAAACTGATGAAGATAGGCTCACATGCTGACACGTGCTCTTCTTTTACACTAGTCTGGAGAAAAGTTATATGGATAATATATGACTTCTGGGAAAACCACTCAGCATGTATTTCCACTACATCTTACTTCAAATATGTGTTTTAAGGACTAACCATGGTGTTCAACTTTTTCCTGCAGTGGAACAACACTGGGGCAGTCTCCATTAGGACAGATTCAACTAACAATCCGTCATAGTTCACAAAGAAACAAACTGATTGTGGTAGTGCATTCCTGCAGGTGAGCATAAAATAGCAAATTTCATTTCTGCACATATTTCTGTATAAACTTTATCATATCTTGACTTACCCTCTTAAATCAGTTGTCTGGATGATCTTCATTATTTTTGAAATAACATACTAATTATAATTATGTGTAAATACAGAAAAGTACAGAGCTATACTCAGAATCAGTAAAACCTTGTTGAAGATTTTCCTGTGATTTTGTATTTGTCTATTATTCCTCTGCCAGGTTTTTAATGAAAATGGCACGTAGATTTGTAGCAGCAGTGTCTGAAAGCTATCTCCAAGAGGCTGAATTTTTCATGGAATGTCAAAAATGCATGCTTTTTGGAAAAACATACCTAAACTTTGTATTAGCATTTAAGAATCATTGTATTTCTTCCTTTGCTGCCTGCTCACCATTTATCTGATCTTGTACAAGTCACCACTTGGCATATTTTTAGTTTTTCTTTAATAGTGCTGTTTAGCAATGTGCTGTATCATGCACATCATACTTGGTGCAGGATATCCCCCAACTGGTTAATGCACTAAATTAAGTGACAGTAGTGTAGTCACTTATATTCAGTAATGTCTTGTTTATTTTCTAAATGTTTTTTTCTTGTTTTTCACTGGTCACTAGAAATCTAATAGCCTTTTCAGAAGAGGGATCTGATCCATATGTGCGAATGTATTTATTGCCTGATAAGAGACGATCAGGAAGAAGAAAAACACACGTATCAAAGAAGACCTTAAACCCAGTGTTTGATCAAATGTATGTTTTTGACTACATATAGTAGCTTTCTATTGTGTAATTACAAAGCTGTCAGATTGATGTTTCTCATCTTACCTGACTGGATGAGCTGAGGAAATGTCTAGTTGTCACTACCAGACCTGGTCATATGTTTCTCTTCTGCTACAATAGCTCTTCCCATCCTTCTACTCCCTGTTACCACTGTTGCCCTTTTTACTCTCTTAACAGCCACTTCTCTCTTCTTTTCCGCCTTACCCGATGTTAGCTACATCCCCTTTGTGCTGGTAGCTAAGAAGCAGTGTGCAATCTTCTGCAGGTGGCCAGAACATGCCTTTTAGCTGGGAAGTGCCGTTGGTGTCCCCTTCCTTCCAGGAAGAATGTTCATTCTGACTGGCCGATTGCCTGGCTGATAGACGCTGCCTCCTCAGTAGGCCTGGCCAGCCAGTGTCCATGCATGACCAAATTGCTCAGTCAGTCCATTCGGTGGCACTTTTCAGCAGCCAGGGAGTCTGGAAATTTCCTCACAGGTTATAACCTGGCCCATAGGTTGGATGCTGTGCAAGCCTGCGCAGTGTTATATTGCATAAAAGTCCTTAACTTTGCACTCAGCCTTTTGGTGGTAGTTTCCCTCACATGTGTAACCCTTCCTGCCCAAGCCATCACTTTATCAATAAAGGAGACCTTTCTCTAAAGACAGAAACTTAATTTGGGGAAAACCAATGCATTGGTCCATTCTGTCCAAGGGAAATCTGTAAATCATTGGTGAGAGGCTCTGGTAGGTTTTCCTGGTACTTCTCTCCTGGTCATTCCAGGTAATAGATTTGTTTTACTGTGCCTTTCCAAGTAAAATGTGTTGCAAAGAGTAAAGCTATTAAAGAACTGTAGTGACAAATAGATGTAGACCGTGGCATAATATTGCCCTCATTTTCTGTAAATTCCAGATCTAGCAAACAAAATCTGTTCTTCCTTAAGAGTTGATAGGTTTCCTTGGTGTGCCAGGAAAGAAAAGAAGCTCTGGCTCCAGAGGATGGAGGATCAGTAAGAGGGACAAGTCTTTCCCTTTCGGAGACTAGTGGTACTGAGCTGTCAAAACAGTAGGATTCCTTATTC
This sequence comes from Nycticryphes semicollaris, assembly GCA_013400055.1. Classification (NCBI taxonomy): domain Eukaryota; kingdom Metazoa; phylum Chordata; class Aves; order Charadriiformes; family Rostratulidae; genus Nycticryphes; species Nycticryphes semicollaris. Next base: position 25,663 of record VXBJ01002667.1, on the reverse strand, counting down.
TCTTCTCTGTAGAGTCAGTGGTTGACCTTTTCCTCGTTTTGTTTGAATTTTGTTCAGTTTGTTTTACCTGTGGCTTCTAGAGACCACTGGTAGCAGAAGTCTCAAGCATTTGATATTGATTGTAGGATTGAAGAACAATTTTAGGCAAAACACTGGGATTTTTTTCTTCATTTGTCTCAGACCTCATTTTTTGTCTGGGGAGGGGAGATGGTTTGGTTATCATTTGAGTTGTTCAGCTGTAGGAACTGAACTTGCATTTCAGGTACTAAATTCTCATTAAAGCATCACTTTGCCTTTCAGATTTGATTTCAGTGTTTCCCTGCCTGAAGTACAGAGAAGAACACTAGATGTAGCAGTGAAGAACAGCGGTGGTTTCTTGTCCAAAGATAAAGGGCTGCTTGGCAAAGTAAGTTGACAACAAGAAAATTCTGTTAATACAGCATGTTAGTATAGAAGACTAAAATCCTCTTGCCATATGAGCTGGTTAATCGTGACTGAAGCACCTGATTCAGGTACAAAGCTTTTAAAAATTATAGATGGCTTAGAAGTAAAGCTTCAGTACGAGAGGGAGCAAATTACAGAGACAGACATCAAAAGATGAGGCAGTAATCTTTTCTAGAGAATGGTGAGTTCTGAGGCTCACAGTAACAAAAGAAACCTGATTAATAAGTTAGACTTATTAATCATAAAGCCAGAGAAAGAAAATAAGCAGTAGAAAACAGGTGATATCTCAGAAAATGTTCAGACAGAACTGGAAATACGAGCAAGAGTAGTTAGAGAAGCACACAAAAATATATTTAGTAATATAAATTTCAAAATATAAAATTTGTGAGAAAGAACTACTACTGGAGACATCCCCAATGCCAGAACCAGCTATTGCATTTACAGCTTCACTGTTCCAGGAGCATTCATTAAATCACTCTATTTCCTACATATGTGATTTGGAGCATGCAAAAAGCATGGTCAAGCTCTGAAAAGAGAATGAAAGATAGTAGAATTGTGGCCAGTTCATGGTGAATGGTGTTCTTCCATTTCCTGTTTACCAGGACGACTGACTGCTGCTGCCAAGATATACCATCTTCAGAATTTAAGCCTCTGAGGTGGTCTGGGGCTGTATCATTAAAGGGTGTAGATTTTTAAGTCAAAACCAGCAATTAGAAACTTTACTACAGGTTGGGCAGATAGCTATGATGACAGGGACGTAAAATACATTGTTTATTAACGGCATTACTTACACTGCAGTTTTCAAGGATTGTCAGATTGGAACTTTAAAAGACATAGAATGAAAGGCACACATAATTAATAGATTACTCATTTAACTTTCCACAGGTATTAATACCTCTGGCATCTGAAGAACTTGCTAAAGGCTGGACCCAGTGGTAAGTATAATATTTCCTTTAGTACTAATAATACTACATAATAATAACTGGTGCATTAATAATAGTTCTATAATAGATGCTAAATGTAAAAAAAAAACAAAAAACCAAAACTAAACCTTTGGGTTTTTTTTCATTTTCAGGTATGATTTAACAGAAGATGGTACAAGGCCACATGGTGCAAGTTAGACCCATGGATACTGGGAATTCCCTGTTTTGCCAACCTTTATACATTTTTAAAGCGTTGTTCTCACAGATGTACCAATATTATTTTTATAGCTTTACTGATTTAGTTCTTAGACACATCTCCAATAATTTTGTAACACTTGGTCATTTTATGTAGACATAGCTTTTTCTCATTGTTAAACTTTGACTTTTAATTTGCTAAACAATTTTATGTTTTACTGTAATGTGCAATAGTACAGTAAAGTAACCTTTTGTGTTTAAATTGATCTTTACGATGGCTGTACCTATTAGAAAGTGAAAAGATTATGTTCTGCTGTTTTCCTGCCTTGTTTTGTATCTCACCAAGGTATACTGTACCATGTAAATATATACTATTTTTTTATAATTCTTTCATGCTGGTTTGAATTCAGAAGAAAATTAGATAAAGGATATAGATATCTTCTTCTAAATGCATGTTAATTTCTTCAGATGAATCTCTTTTGTCTTTGCAGCACAATGGTCTTAATCATTTTGTGATATTCTTCAAAAACAAAATGCAGAGAAACATTTTTACTTTATTGTGTTCCTGGCCCAGTGTGGCTGGCTTAAAATGTAAAAAACATTAACATTTTAATATTTATATATAAATGTATTATTGGGAAATCACGCTATAGAATATTATAAACAAAACAGAGAATTCTATACATCTTGTATAAATAGAGGATGAGGTCCGTGAATCACAGTTTCTAAATCCAGGGTTTCATTTAATGGATAAACATAACAAACAGTATGGCTTTATTATACAGGTTCACTTGGATTTTGTTATTTATTCCTGTACTCCATGTGACCTCTTGAAGGCATGAGGCCATGATTTTTCTCTATTATTAACAAAATCTCTAACCACTTAGAACTGTCCTAACTGCCATGTTTCACTGATTTATAAGGCATACAAATCAGCTTGCAATATAAGTTCATATAGTAGGCATACATACAAGACATACGTTATTTTTATTACACAATACTGTGCTAAATAGTATATTATGCTATACCTTCTGTAATACTAAAACGGAACACCAATAAGTAAGTTAAAACTGACTGTCTTTACAGTTGCTTCATTGCTACTTGGCATGTTTGGTGCATGGAGAGAAGGCACTGCAGTGGTCCACACGGGTTTCCTGAGATCTAATGGCATTCTGCTGAAGCGTTGCCATCCTCTGCAAGACCAGCAGTGACACAATTAGCACAAACTGATAAAAGTAGACAGTTGAGAGTTGAAGGGAGAGTATCAGTCTAAACAGCTGAGCTCATAACCTAATGAATTATGGGGAATATTTTATTTTATTTTTGTTATTATTATTCAGAACTGATTTTCCTTTTTCTGGTAAGTTTTCTCAGACTGTTATAAAAATGTGCATTAAGAATCCAAGAAAACAGTTCAGCTCTTTCAGAGCAAACACCCTCATTCTTGGATAAGTATGCAATTAGACAGACAAAGTATATTATTTAGCTAAGATTCTAGAATGATCTCTCAGCCAAGAAAGAATTTTTAAAGCAGAATAATAAACTCCTGAAATTAGCTTTATTGTAAGATTACTGACAGAACCTTAATTCTAGATGTAGAATATGCCTACATCACTACACGTACCAAAGTGCCTACCATAGATGTAGCGGTTTGTCTTTTTCAAATTTCAGAATTGACTCATTTCAGTTTGTCTAAATTCAGTTTAACATGAACATTTGTCACGGATGTGTGTGACGCGCACATATATACACCTCTATACAGTGATGGCCTTCTTACCGCCAGACTTTTTATACAGCATGATTTTAGCAAACAAACTAACATTGTAAATTTTGCTGCTGTTACTTTCTGATGGGCTGGGCAATACAGAGAGGTTCTTTGTAAGAAAACATTTCCATTCGAAGGCTTCACTCTATATTGGAATGTATGAGTATCTATCTATGTATATATACACACACACTCATCTGTTCATATAAAATGTAATATATTATGAAATACATATTTTCTTTGCTAGCTCTCCATTAAAATGTTAAGAATGGAAAGACAGAGATTTATTGTTAATGCAATGAAAATGCACAAAGCAAAAGCTGATCTAAATAAAGGAGCTCTAAGTGCAGCATCAGTCCAGCAGAGTTGTCGTTTGCCTTGGCTCAGCCTGAGGTAGAAGGACTTTTGCTGGACATCGTGGCCCGTGACTCCCCAGAGTTTGATCCGTAGCCAGCAAACGGGCTGATAGACTGATTGATGTTTCAAGTCTGAAGTGAAGTCTGTTAAGGTGTTAAAAGACTCTACACTTAAACAAAACCAAAAGTGCACATTTGTCTTCTACAGTCTTGAGAGGAGAAAAAAATGCTGGTTTGGGGTAAACAGAAGACGATAGCACAAAGTGAGTAACTGAATGAAGTATACAGGACAGGTTTCCAAAATAGCTCACAACCTGAAATTAGGGATAGGTTCTTAAAAGAGCTTAGTTCCCATTCTAGGAATTGAAAATTAAAAGATGGAATTGTTATTCTAATTTGGCAACAGTAATTCCCATGGACTGTAATCAGTCCTGGATGCCAAACTCTGTAGAAATGTTCTCCTGGGTGAATTTGGATCAGCATACGACTGCCTAGATGAGACTGATTCTTCTGATAGTGGAAGCAAATCTCTGTATAGTTACCAAATTATGACGGTTCTGTTTAAATGGAAGTAGGACAGACAATTATCATTTTTCCTCTGGGCACAAATTGCACCTCATTATCAAGTCAACGTATTCAATATCAACCTATAGCTTTTCATGTAGTTCTTGTTTATCCTGTGCCTTAAAATATGAACGTATGAAGGTGTTTAAGATGTGGCTAAAAATAAGCTTTGTTACCTGTAGGTACCGACACGCGTTCTCTACTACTGAAGCTGTTTTTAGATTTGCTCTGCTTCACCGACGAGAGAACCAGCTTTCTTAATTATAGCAGTGGTATAACCCAAAATCAAATCAGCATGCATATCACTCGCATTTGGATTAAAAGAATTTTCACTTCCTGTCTTGAATCCTTTATCAGAGCTGCAGCAAATGGTGGGAGTTGAAGTGAGAACAAAGGGTAATCAATTTTGTACAGATTGCCTTTTTTGCTCATGTAATTCTACATTATGATGCATGTATTTATTCAATAAATGGTTCATATGGAAGTCGGTGTGTTGCTTCCCTCTACACACATACTCCCTTGCCACCTCTTTTGCATATCCCTGCCCTATTAATTAGTAATACAATGAGGTGAATTTTTCAAATATGTACTTATGTAAAATATGTGAAGTATGCTGACTACTCGAACCGAGGTGGCTTTGCTGGAAGGTGTGTAGGCAGATTTTGGAGGCTTACATGAGGAAAAGTGGAGTGAGTAGAGGATACTTCACTGGGGGATTCCTCGCTTGTTGGTCTGGAACCGATTCACACGTAAGAATTAGAATGCCCTTTGTTCGACTTAAGTATGTAAAATTGTGTCTCTTGAAATAATCAGTTGGACAAACTGTCATGGTTCTAGCACTTAACAATTGTCATGAATTTTGTTTTCAAAAGGACCTGGGACTGCGTGTAACTGCCTTGGATTTAGAACCAGCAGATTTCTACTTGTGGCAAACTTTTCTGTCCTTCCACCTGCTTGTTAAGGCAGATACTGATAGGAAATGCAACTACATGCTGCATAAATAAGAAGAGGGGTATTGGATCCTCAGTCTGTCACAGAAAAACAACCATAGCAACGACGCTGTGTGCATTAAACATTAATTTTTAGTTAATTATATCACCATAAGTAATTATGATACCTCTTCCCTTAAACAGCTACAACTTGTCTGGTTTCCTAATAGTCAGTCAGCCTAAAAGCTGCAGAAGTTCATCACATTTAGAAGGGACCCCACTGGATAATCTTCATTGATACTAACTACAAAATCACCTTCAGGTTTGTTGTTGGGTGATTTGGATTTTTTGTTTGGGTTGTTTTTTTTTTCCTAAGGAACATGTCTTCCTTTTTTAGCAGAACAAAGGGCTTCTGCTACTCCATAGAAAGGCAGCTAAAGCCAAGTCTTCCTCAGTCCGTCATGGGAAGGTGTTTCTGGGTGGCAGTGCCAGTACTGATTGGGTGTCTGCGTTTTCCAGACTGGGAATCAAACCTTCCATTTAGTCCCACAAGGCAGGTGGTAACTGGATTGGTGCCTGCACAAGAATGCTGCCCGTGTATTCACAAGATCTTGTTAGAGACTAGAAATTACTAGTGCAGGACACTCCTCCAGATGGATTTGGTATTAATTTGATGGGCTCAGCCAAGCCTAGACGTTTCTTAATATTTTCTGTAATGTTTAAACTGGTTTGGGCCATCCAGTCTCCACCTAAGAGCAGCGTTTGTCAATATGGTAGCTGGTGTAGTTATTTTAGGTATTTTCTCAGCTAAGAGCTGAATACAAGATTGGTTTCCTATGAGGTTCCTATTTTAATCAGTTTTATTACTTATGTTCTCCCTGAAATGAACTCTGAATGTTAGATGGTACCTTTGGTATTTGGTAGACAGAAAGAACCAAAACCAAGACCTATTCGTGGCTGTAGCTGGCTGCTGAAGGAGCCTGTCTGTTTAATCACAAATTGTGTTTTAATATATCTTAGCAAAGTGTCTAACTTTATCATTGTGTGCTCTCCTGCTGACTTCTAAGCCTGTCAGCTTCTCAACAACATTCTCAGCCACCTTCTGACATACATTATTTGAAAAATGCAAAACAGCTGAAGTAAAAAATCCACTTGTATTTCTTTCAGTGTTACGTGGTGAATTTAACTGCTAGATTAGATGGCAGCTGGGGGAGAAAAGCTCTCTAATCTGTATTCATGTGATAGAGGTGATGCTCTCTGTTCTCACCATCTGTGGGGAATATTGCTTGCCAGTCACCCGCAGTGGAATCCAATTTGAGCAGAGCATCACATAGCCATTTCCTCAGATGCTACCGAAGGGCACCAACCTCTCTTCCCCTGGTGGTTCTTTGAGTCCTCAGCAGCCGTAACCTTTATTGCAAGGGAATTAAGGGCTAATAGTGACCCTTCTTTCTTCTAAGATCCGCATAGAAGCAGTTTCAAGGACAGATGAAACTAGTCAAGATTCCAACCTTTCACACCCGGGCTGTGGCAGGGGCAGTTCCTGGCTTGGGGACAGCAGGATCCATTCCTGACAGGACTTGATAATCCAACTGCCCTCAGAGCTGGGCATGGAGCACCCCAGCAAGAAATGACATACAGAAGAAAGTTGTGGGGTCCCAGCACCCCACCTGTCCTGTGATTACATTCATCAGGTGCGTAGCAGCAATCTGGTTGTGTAACTGACCATCAATTTCATTTACATATTTTCTAAACAGTATTTCCTTTCAGCAGGAGGTTGACCTGAATGACCTCCTGAGGTCCCTTCCACCCTGAATTCTTTTATGAGTCTTGAGTAGATTTTATTTAATGTTAAAATGAGTAAATGTACTGGAGCTCTTCTGCAATCTTACTCAGTCTGTGCAGTAGACTTCCTGGGAATTTGGACCACAAGCTCTTGGAGATGGGGATGGAGCAACTCTGGTTAGGCAAACAAAGGGGGCACGTAGCAGGAGTTGCAAGCTTTGTTAAGTCAGGATGCAAAAATTGTGTAGTAATTAAAAAGACAATTTGAATTGCAATATAGATAATTCTAGTGAAGTGATAACTGTCTGCAGGTACTGAAGGGAGGTCATTAATTTTACTGGACAACTAAACCAAAAAATGGTGCACGCATTTAATGGTGGCTGTTTCCAGCACAGAATTTCAAGTAAGGGTTTTTATTCTTTGGCCAAATTTGCAAGCTTGTGTGTTATTCTACAGACTCTCAGAGACTGATAACTAGAGCCTACCAAGCATTTTGCAAAGATTAATAATTTAATAAAGAGTATTCTGCAAGAGGGTGCCATGCAGTCTTCAACACAGGAAAAATACTTCAACCGACAGGCTGAAGTCCTGACATACTTGGCACGGTTTTTCATTGCTGGCTGGAAGTTTAGCTGAATTTACCACGTTTTCAACCTAGAATCGATAAGACCCTTTACCTGTTTTTTTGCATGAATCATGAAATATTCTCTGATCCGAAGTAATTATGACAGCTGCTAAACGGGTGCTATAGTGTAACTGTCAGCTCAGAGCCCAACCAGCCAAATTCAACAAACTGTAGCAACGGCATCCAGCTGAAGAACCTGGGTTGTCTCTAGACCCGTCCTTCATACGGGATGATGATAATGAAAGGTAATGAAAACAAGTTAATGGAAATTAACTCAGAGAATGGTATTTGTAGCAATGGTGGTTCTTTGCGTTTTATTAGGTAATTCATCAATGTGTTTGTAAAGTAAGTTGGAACTGAAGCTTTAAAATAGATGAGCTTTCTGAAGAGACGTAAATCTTAGAGTTTTAGGCAACTGTTTTTAATACATGTTTTTTGAGTTCAGATTATTAATACTTAATATTATTAATGTTTCATTTTAAACATTTTTATAAGGCATTTTAGTTTGCTCATCTTGGCATTCACAATGAGACTTTAAAGTCTTTGGACTTACTACTGCACAATTTTTGTTTTCTGACGACATCATTTTATTCCACTAGATGGTAGTGCAGACCCTATTCTGAAAAGCCTTCTTTGCTGCCCATGCACATCGTTTCCTGGGCAATAACAAAGTGATGTGGATTCTAGACATCTTTGGGAGTGGAGCCTGAAGTCATCCTACCTCAAAAGCAGTGAAAAACAGGCAGGGTCCCTCCCACACTCTGCTCTCCCCCTTTGCTCTGAGGTGCAGTTGATATTAAAAGACTTGAGTATCATAATGGGGGTTAATAAGATCCAGATTCAATTTGCCAATATATTTTTGTAAAAGCATTTAGTCACGAGGCACTAGGAAATAAACCAACTGGTCCATGACTTGAAAAAACATGAAACTTCTGGAAGACTATGGTTCTAAGTTCACTGTAATTGCCTCTGTCAGTAATTTGCAGAGGTGTTTTGGGCCTGAGATACCCAGCCTAGACAACTGGAGTTGATTATAGAGCTCCCTTGAGAACCTGACACAACTTTAATAAGATTAAGTGCAAAAACTTGAAATTAATCAGAGGCAGGGAGAAGTGAAATTACAATTTAAGACATGGAGAAGGGCATTGACCAGCACATTTGAAACATCATCATATTTTAAGACTTCATTTCTACTGTTGCTTCAAGCCTGAGGCTAGAAACTCAAGATATTTAACAACAGCGTAAACCATCATGGAGCAGTACAATAGACCCAGGGGGGAAAAGGGGCAAAGATCAAATTCTACTGGCAAAAAATACCTTACACAACAATTTTCCTCTTTTTCAGGGACTTGATCAGGAATTAGTTACCAGAATCGCGTTGTCACAAGGTCTTGTGCTACTAAACCTGTTTGATGCACAGAACAGGAATAACTGACAGGTACGTCTGTGCTAGTGACCGTGTGAGCACTTCCAGGTGCCTGACACCAGATGTTTCCCCCCGCTGGGTCCTGCGCTGAGCAGGTACCACACTCACTCAGTTCCCCATCTGTGAGTTTTGCTGGGAGGCAGCTGGACCTGCAGCCTGTAAGAAATGCACGACAGGCTTTGGTTACGTTCCTGGCCTGGCTCAGGAACGTGGTGAACACCCACGTCTCAGCCTTGACAAAGCCAATGTCAATGTGAGAGACAAGGAAACGCTGGTATGTTCTCCAACCAACGTAAAGTTGTTTGTCATGTGTATGTCTGCATGTACACACACACATATATAAACTAATATGGATGAACAAAGGCCCATTCTGATAGTTATACAGTATTTTCATGTTTCATACTAGACAGATGGAACAGAGATGGTGCCATATCTAGATGATGTATGTCTATCACAATGAAACCTTGAAGAACACTTGTAAAATTAAAAATAACAGTATTTTTGTACACTAGACAATTCTTGTCTTTAGCATGAAGAATAAAATAGAATGAGAGTTGAAAGGAGACGGAATACTTACAAGAACTGTAAATCTCTAACAATTCAGAATATTAAATTTAATAGGGCTAAAGTGCTGCAGACAGGGCAGATGTAACTGGAGTGTTTTACATCCAAAACAAATTAACTGACATACATTTACTTATTGATACATAATATTCTGAAATATGCTAATGACTTTATACTAGACCATGTTTGCTGTAGTTATCACAAGTGATATTCCATATATTTACAGTGGAATGGATTTAGATATGCAAATATTGTTATTTAATTTCTTTTTGTGAGCATTTTATAGCCTTTCAGAAATCTTTCTGTTTTTAAAGTACGATCAGTTATCAGAGTAAAATGACTTTGATCTCTAACACTATCTATAAGGAAAGAGGGATGATAGTAAAAGCATAATAATAAAACAAGTAATGGAATCATAGAATGGTTAGAGTTGGAAGGGACCTTAAAGATCATGTCATTCCACCCCCGCCCTGCTATGGGCAGGGACATCTCCCACTAGAGCAAGTTGCTCAAAGCCCCATCCAGCCTGGCCTTCAACACTCCCTAAAAAGGGGATACGTGCAGGATACACTGTTCTTTTTAAACATAAAGGTATCCACAAAAAGTTCTGGTTTAGAGACCTGTTTAGTTAAAAAAGAACTAAAAAGAAAGCATGCAAACACTGCAACCATATGCTATTATGAATCTAAATGCTGATTCAGATAAATGTAAAGTGTTTCAGTGGGGGAAACACCTTTTATTTACAACTATGCAGATCATGGAATGGTTAGAGTTGGAAGGGGCCTTAAAGATCATCTTGTTCCAGCCCCCTGCCATGGGCAGGGACACCTCCCACTAGAGCAGGTTGCTCAAAGCCCCATCCAGCCTGGCCTTGAACACTCCCAGGGATGCGGCTTCCACAACTTCTCTGGGCAACCTGTTCCAGTGTCTCACCACCCTCACAATAAAGAATTTCTTCCTAATATCTAATCTAAATCTCCCCTCTTCCAATTGAAAACCATTACCCCTTGTCCTGTCGCTGCACTCCCTGACAAAGAGTCCCTCCCCATCTCTCCTGTAGGCTCCCGTCAGGTACTGGAAGGCTGCTAAAAGGTCTCCCCAGAGCCTTCTCTTCTCCAGGCCGAACAACCCCAACTCTCTATATTATTACTCTAAGTAATAGCACATGTTTTACAATAAAGGAAAATAAATAAAGTCGCACTGTTTTCACACCTTAAATGGAGCTCGGTGTGACCGACCTGCGGCAGCTCCCAGGGGTCAGCGGTTCAGGGAGGGCTTCAGCAGCCCCTGCTCCAGGGAGCGGCTCTCGGGAAACGCTGAGCCTTCCCTCTGCCCATTTCATCTCCTGATTTTAATTCCACTTAACAAGGATCTTTTTTTTTCTTTTTTTTTCATCTGTAGTGAATGTTTTGGGTTTGTTCGGGGTTTTTTCTCTACTTAATCTCTTAAACTCTGCAACCATTTTGTGTTAATATTAATAACCGGGGGGAAACAAGCAGTCTCACAGCCTGATCACCCCGCCACGGGCAAGTGACAGTTGCCTCCGACTGAAGGCTGGCCTGATTGGCGGCATCACCTCCAGGCAAGGGGAGATCTGGAGAGGAGGAAGAGTGTGAAACTCCATCTCTCTGCCACGCTGTTCCCGTTATTTATCAAAGTATGCAAAGATCAAAAAACAAAATAATAATAAAAAAATAAAAATCCAGGGAAATGAACACATGTGAATTATGAACAGCCTGTCTCAGAGGATGAGCAAGTTTCATGGGTGCTGTATTGACTATAACAAATTTTGTTATATATTCAGGTGAAAAAAATAACCAGGAGCAGCAATTAGGTTAGGAGATAACGGGTACAATAATCTCATCAGACACTATTATCTAGAAATTGACTTTGTAAATATGAACAAAAATACAAATGTCAAGAAAGCACCCGACATGCAGGGATTTACTTGCTTATTTTTCACAAGTGTTTATGACGCTGAATCCTATCGGTTAAAGCAGAACAGTTGCCGTAGTCCACGCCACAACGTTCTTGTGAGAGACATTTGTAATTGAGACCCCGCAGAGAGGCCACCACCAAGAATAAAGACTGGTTTATGAAGCGGTGGCACAAAAGCAAACCTTTATTTGCTGTTGCTCAGCAACCATGTGTGGAAGGCCCATTTTTCATTTTTGCCTTAACTTGACTTGACAGGAAAATGATAATAAATATGAGATTATTATCACAGGGTATAGATTATTTTGAACAGATGAACAGATATGTCAAAAAGAGGCATGTAATTCAGTACTCTCAAAAGGGAGAACATTAGAGAAACTGCAAATAGAGTTGTAGCTTCATTACCAGCTTGCAGTTCACGCACAGTTCTTGAAAAAAAACCCAACAAAAACCTGCAAAACGCTATTCTGCCTCTCTCCTTTCTCTGTGTGGTCCGTTAAAATGAATCATTTGGTGTTATTCAGTCTGTTGTTATCTGTGTCAACTTCCAGCTCCAACACTCTGATAAAAACCATTCTGTGGTTGCTATGCAACACAAATGACAAGCTAAAATATGTTTTCTTTCGTTTGCTAAATGGATATGTGCCCGACTAAATAAACAGTAACCAGGTGACTAATGTAGCACCTAATTAGACGACTAATCAAGGTATTAATGACATACTCAGTCCGCACAAGACATGATAAATAAAACCATCAGCTTGGACCTAAAATGGCAAAGAAATTGAATGTATGCAGAAAGGATAAGACACTAACGCAATGTATAAATGTCAGTTTTCATACTTTTTTATTTCCTTTCGCTATCCTACAAGTATGATGATTGCTTATAAAACATACTTCAAGCAAGCTGTTTCACAAGCTTAGAACCACAGAATGGTTAGAGTTGGAAGGGATCTTAAAGACCATCGAGTTCCAACCCCCCTGCCGTGGGGGGGGACACCTCTTGTGCTTAGCTGAACACCTAACTTAAGAACTGAAGTAAAGTCCATCAGATCTGAACCAACCCCGACTCCTGATCCTTCTTCGCTGCGGAGGGGCAAAATGCTCCCTACTTTTGGTAGTCTGCTTCTGGAAGCCAACGCTTCCTGGCTGTCACAGTGCGGGGACTTGGGTTGGAGGAGAGATGTGATTTCAAGTGCTTGTCCAGGGATCGGCCTCTCCTGGGACCTCCCTCTGTGGTTGCCAGTAGGTGGGTGCAGCCCGTGTCCTGGAGCACTTCTTCCCCATTCTGAGGAGCTGAGCCTTTGTCTGGACAGAAATATGATGCGGGGAAGTGTGTGTTCGGCTTCAGAAGAAGACAAGGGATGGCATTCAACTGCTGCCGTGCAGTTACGTTGCTCAAGACGAGGAGTTTTTGGCTGCTAACTCCTTCTGCCGTATCCTCCCTGTCTGGGTTACGTGGCCACCTCAATTACAGGTTGTAAGTAACGCTGCCCAACCTCCTTCAGTGCTGACAGAACTTTCCATGTCACCCGTAGTTATTTTAAAATCCAGTTATTTCAGAAGTTTCACATGGACTCAGCTGATGATTCAGGAACTGAAAGAGTTTTTATCTTTGCTTTCAGTAACGTTAGTCATCTGTTATATTTTTTAAGCAACACAGAATAGCACTATTTATATGGGATTGGCATATAATAAACTGTTTTTCATCCTATAGTCTTCAAATTGTCTAAAAAACAGGTAAGTAGTTTACTCAAAAACTTTAAAAAGTTAATCCAGAAAAGTCTGTAAGCCAACTACATAGAGCAGAAAAACTGATGTCTTAATTTTGAATACATAGAGGTAGGATGATAAAAGAAGATTCTGTTAAAATATTAGCAGAAGACATAAATACTACTTTAAGGAGTAGTAAATTTTTACATATAACATTAAATAAAATCTGAATTACATCATGTTTTTAAAAATTACAATCCAGAAAAATCCAATCAGATGTGAGAACTTTTATGGAAATTATTGTTGATTTTCTGTTTGTTTGCAGAGTAAAGCAGCACATGCTGTACTGCTATCACAGGCTGAAGGGAAATTATTTCAGTCAAGCACCTACCTCTTCTGAACAACACATCCTGAGAAATACTGTGCTACTGCAAATTCAAAATTGAAAGATATAAATTAAGCCCTTAACGACATCTTGCCTGTTTCTAGTTTGCAGAAGAGCTCAAACAAATGGAATGGGGAATGTTACAGAATTTGAAAGTTAATTATCTTCAGTTCAAGGAACTGAGTCCAACTATTTCTGAGTACTGTGAATTAAGTTTGAGAAGAAACAGAAAGCAGCATTTCCTGATATATTAAAAAAATACTTAGTTAGCAAAGTGTAAATATCACCTGGCCTACGTAGTCTCCTATAAATTCTGGTGAGTAGCCTGTTTAGCTCTTCAGCGCTTCGGATGAAGAACATGTAATACACGTACTGTTCCCCATGACTAAGATTAAACGTGTAGCTGTGAACAATGTCAACAAAAACATTCTTGGAGAAAACAGTCACCAGTATAATCAAATGGATGATGCAGACTTTGTCAGGTAGCAGAAATGGTCATTGCAGTAACAGTAAATCCACGTTTCCCAAGATCAAGAAGAGAATCAGAAGAATAAAAGTGAGAAAAACTCATGGACTGAGATAAAGCCAGCTTAATAGGTAGAGCAAAAGCCATGCACACAAGCAACACAAAACCAGGAATTAATTCACTGCTTCCAATTGGCAGGCAGGTGTTTAGCCATCTCCAGCAAAGCAGGGCTCCATCACAAATAAACAGTGAGTGGGGAAGACAAATGTTGTATTTCCAAACATCATCCCTCCCTCATCCTTCCCCAGCTCTATATACTGAGCATGACATCACATGAATGGCCCTTTGGTCATTTGGGGTCAGCTATCCCTGCTGCATCCCAACTTCTTGTGCCCTCCCCAGCCTGCTCACTGTTGGTGCAAAACGAGGAGGAGAGGCTTTGAGAGCTCAGTAACAACCAAAACCACCAGTGCACTCTCAACACTGTTTCTCATCCCAAATCCAAAACCACCAGTGCACTATCAACACTGTTTCTCATCCCAAATCCAAAATGTGGCGCCATACCAGGCGCTAGCAAAAAAGTTAACTCCATCCCAGCTGAAACCATGACAAAGGCATACTGTTTCTTAAGCCTATACATTAACTAATCATGTCTTAACCCCATTTGAAGGTGTTGAGACTTTAGGGGGCTTGGGCTAGATGATCTCCAGAGGTCCCTTCCAACCCTGTATCATTCTGTGATTCCAGGACTTAGTGAGACAGCTACAGAAAGCTTACAGTAAGCTGGTATGTAGATTTACTCCCTGCCTAGGTAATTGACTGTATGCTCCCCCTGGGTAATTGGCGTAAACAAGCTAGCCATTATTATAAAGTGAAAGCTGAAAATAACCATTTCTGTAGCTGAAAGCGAGCAGCGTGGCCTACACCAAACTCCTTACTAATGCCTGGGCCGCAGCTACTCAGAGGTGCCTGTTACCGGGCCTGTCCTTTCCAGGCAGAGCTACTACTCAGCACACCTCCTCTACACCGGCTCGCTTGGTCCCTCCTGCCACCCCAGCCCAGCCCAGCCACCCCTTCCTCAGCCCCCCTTCCTCCAGGAAGGACGGCGGCGGGGGGTGGCTGGGGACAGAGATGGCCTCAGCTGGTGATAGCAACCGCGGAGCCTGACTGAATAGAGCTCTACCCTTCGAACAAGCGAGCAAAAAACCTAAAGCCTTTGATTTTAAGCCCCGTGCCGAGGTGGGGGACTGCGACACCCCAACTCCCCGAGCTTTGTCCCAAAGGCCGCCACCGCGCGGGAAGGTGAGGCCTACAGCCGAGCTCTCGCGAGACGGGAGCTCCGCCGCGCGCGCGCGCGCGCGCTCGCTCAACGGCCGCCGCGGGAGAATTCGAACGAAGTAGGGGCTGGCGCGGCTGCGGGTCCGGCCTCAGCGCCGCGGGAGGGTGCGGGCGGGCAGGCAGGCAGGCAGGCAGGCAGGCAGTGGTGGGGGAGCGCCGAGAGCTGACTGAGGGGTGCGCTGTCCCCTTCCGCAGCCGGGACTGGCCCCTCTTCCGGCAGCGGAGCCCGTTGGCGCGAGTACCCGGGCCCTTATGCCCGTCCCGTCAGACCGGACCGTCGCCGGTTTCGTTTCCCTTCTCTGCTGGAAGCACCGCGTTGTTGGGAGCGTAACCTCAAGATCTGCGAGGGTTCCTTTCTGAGGGAGCAGGAGGTAAGCGACCCGTCTGTCTTCCCGCTTCCTCTTCTACCGGTGGCCTGTGGTAGCCCGGCCAGCCCCAGGCTGATCGGACACAGTGCCCCGGGTCGGCTCCCGGCTCATTCCTGGGTATGGCTTCGCGCACAGTGAAGGCGATGTAAGGCAGCCTGTCAATGTGATGGGGACGGGAAAAGCATGTCAGGAATCACCTAGGGTGGAAAGGAATGCTCGGGTGCGTAAATTAAAGTCTTGGTGTCAAAATTGGCCTTGCCTATGTTCCATAGTCTTCACTTGACAAGAGAGAAAAGGAGAGAATATTTTGCTGCCCATCAGTACATTTTATATAAGGAAATGCTCTTTTCAGGAATGATGGCTAGCTAAAAAGGAGATATGTGCAGGACACACTGTTTCTTTTAAACAAAAGTATCCACAAAAAGTTCTGGTTTAAGACCTGCTTAGTTAAAAAAGAACTAAAAAGAAGGCATGCAAATACTGCAACCGTATGCTATTATGAATCTAAATGCTGATTCAGATAAATGTAAAGTATTTTGGTGGGGGAAACATTTTGATTTATAACTATGCAGATCATGGAATGGTTAGAGTTGGAAGGGACCTTAAAGATCATCCTGTTCCAACCCCCCTGCCATGAGCAGGGACACCTCCCCCTAGATCAGGTTGTTCAAAGCCCCATCCAATGTGGTCTTGAACACTCCCAAGGATGTTGCTTCTACGACTTCTCTGGGTAACCTGTTCCAGTGACTTACCACCCTCACAATAAAGAATTTCTCCCTAGTATCTCATCTAAATCTCCCCTCTTCCAATTGAAAACCATTACCCCTTATCCTGTCACTACACTCCCTGACAAAGAGTTCCACCCCACCTTTCCTGTAGGCTCCCTTCAGGTACTGGAAGGCTGCTGTAAGGTCTACCCATATATTCTTCACCGAGATCAAAAACTATCTTATTTTGATATACTATGCTTTCTCTAACTTTGTTCTATTTTGTTTGCAAACCAAGGAAAAACAAGACCACAATGAAACGCGAAGCGTTTTTACAAGTGGTGTCTAAAGAATCTATTGAAGACTTCTTGTGTTATACTCAGAACCCTGTAAGTAAGCCACGACAAATGAGCATAACTACAAAATTATAAGTCTGTTATAAGTTCAGAAATTTTGTGACACAGGGACAAGAAACTCTTTCTATGGTACGTGCAAGTGCTCTAGGATAACTGCTGTAGAAAATAAGTTCACTTAAGTGAGTATACCTGAAAAAGTTGTACAATCTGAAATGTTGCTATTTATAAACCAAATAATTTTTTAGGACTTGTTTGTTTCATAGACATTTTACATTTGTTAAAAACTAAATTATTTGTACCATGATAATACTAAAAAGAAAAAGTGCTAGTTTTCAATGTATGGAAGAGTTTATTGCTGTGTAACGAATCCGAGCTAATGTACAAAGATATTGGAGGCATGTTTCACTAGTATTTGTTCATTCATTTGGTAGTTTAGGCTGTCCACTTCCCATAGTCTGTGTCTATTTGTACTTGATAGTTCTTTTTATCAGTGAATGTTTTAGAGATGGCATATATTGCTGTCTCTAAATACAGCGTGGAGAGAAGCAGGAGGAACAACAAATCCACTGAAATCTACTAAGTAAAAGTTCATTTGCAAGTTGTGTATATGATTTTGCATATTAATCAGAAATAATAATGGTGTTTTTCACTAAGGTTCCATCTGTCTGGTATTAAGATACACATGATTTGTCCTAAACCTCTTTTGCTAACCCTAACAAATGGTATGGTCAGGTTAGTTTTATGAGCTTTCTAACAAGTATTTTCCTAGTATTACCTGTATTGGAATAAAGTGGATCAGTTGACTTCTGTGTCCACAGAGGCTCAAACTAATTTACTAATGTGGCCGATGAATTAAAGCTATGATTTCTATAACAGGGATCATGTTCTATGTAATAAGCTTAGAAATATTTATCTCCCAAACACCACTCAATCTCTTTTTCCAAGAAAGTTGCTCGTTTTTTCATTTACACTCCTCTATGTAGTTATAGATGACAACTTTATTACCAGATTGCCTTTGCTTGAAGTCTCCTTCCCATTTTTCCCCAAATCTGAACACTTCAACAAGAAACTATGCTGTTCAGAGTAACACACGGTACTTGCAGCATTTCCTTTTTAATTAGTTTAGTTGTATTGTTTCTGCCATCTTCATCCAGTGATCTTTCATAATGTATCTTGGCCTATTTGGATTAGAGATTGTTTTTTCATCCTTTCATTTCTTCATCACCAGTTCTCAAGAGCTGGCCTGCAACAGTTTCCAGTTGTTGCCAATATCTCTGGAAATTGTTTGTCACCCTCTATAATGTGCATATTGATTAAGACTGTCTTCATGCCTTCATAGCATAAGGGAACATGAATATCCAGATCATGTTTTGATTGTCTAAGAGACCTGTGTTATTTTATAAATTTCCTTTTGAAACCTTCAGTGATGGAGGATGTTTGACCACATCTTATCTTAGGGTGAGGATCCTCATTTTAAGATCTCCTTTGAATAATTGTTGATTGCTTTTCTAGAGGAGGCCATGATAGTGTATTAGAAGTGGATATATAACCCTAGAAAGAAGAGGAAAGTGTACTTGAAGACTTACTGCTTTTCTGAACTTTTGTACTATATTTATGCCCTGCTTTTCCTAACTATATTGTGCTCTAGCATCAGAATTTGCCTTTTTAACTTATTTTTAAAATTCTGTTCTTAGAATTTCACTACTTCTTTCAGTGTCCATCATTTCTATACTCCCCAGCCCCCTTTAATTTTCCTTTTCCCTCCTCTCAATGTTTTGTTTCATTCACATATAAAATTCCAAGGGTTTGCTAATTTTTCTTCAAGGTTTGTCTTGGGCTTTTCACTTTTCATTGTAATCTTTTTAAAATATTACCATATTATTCATGGAGGTCTTTATCAGATGCTGTTACATTTTCCCACTAAACCCTCTTCCAATTCAAGAAAATGCATTATTTCTTAGGAAAATAAGAATCATGAATACGACTATTGTTCAATAACATGCTTTTTTCTCATAGGTTTTGGAGTAATTCTATCTTATATCATCCCAAAGAAAGATCAGAAAGCTTTAGTCTTATTATGAATTCATTCTTTTTTGTTCAAAACAGTGCAATCTTAATATCCTGTCTTTTGGGTTAGTTTGAAGTGGAGGGCTGCAGAGCTCCCTGTGAGGCCTGTGGTTTATTGTATTAGTATCCAGCTGTAGAATAAGATAGAAATTCTATTATAAATATGTAACAGGATCTTTCTTCTCATACCCTTCTGGGAGCCTTGTAATACTTACTACTGCTTCTTTCTTTATTTTCTATTTTCCTTTTTCTCTTCAATGTTTTTTATCTTTTTGATTCTTAGTTTTTAGTGTATCTGCAAACTAAAAATATTTTTATTTCAAGATCATGGACTTTCTCTTTCCTCCGAAGTGTTTTTGATCTGGTAGACCTTCGCTTCAGTATTGCAAATTATGTCTCAAAAATTGCCTGTACTTGCTCTTGGCTGTGTCTGTTTTTTCTTCTGATGTTTGCTCTGCATATACCCTTTCCTAGCAGGTTGCCTACCCTTCTTTGATGCCAGAAGGCTCTTTGCATCTCTGAGATAAATTCTTCCAGCAAGGTTCTTTTGAGGAAATCGTTCAGATCAGTCTTTTAGTTTATATAGACTAATAGTGGCTTCCTATTCAATAGAACTTACGAGGGAAGTGTAGGGTTAATGTGCTCAGGAGCTGGGTTTGACTGGGGCAGGGGGGTTAAAACAGTGCAGTAGACCAAGCAGATTGTACCCCAAACCCTGTAGTGCTGTCCCTATGGCTGTACTGACTTTTTCATTTCCAGTCCTTGTATGAGGACTTTCTTTCCACAGCTATCATCAATCTAGAGTGAAGATAGCAAAGATATGGGCAGGGACTTTAATTCTGTGCAGTTGTGAGCTTCTTAGCTAAGGATATGGAATTGTCTTCACTGGAAAGGAAGTATTTAGAACACAGAGATGGAATTTGATGTTACAGGGATGTGATTTATGTTCAGTAGTGTTGCTATCTAGGGCAAAAGTCTTTAGTCTTAAAAGAATTACTCTTATTTCACAATAAAGAGTTAAACAACAGGAATTTCTCATGCTATTTTTTAAAGAAATAAAAATTCTAGAAGGTATTTTATCTCTGTAAATGCAGAGGAATGGAAATTAATCCTTAATGTAAAAAAAAAAACAAACCCCAAAACAACCAAACATTAATTTTAGGAAATACGATGAAATATAAGCCACTTCACTGATGTGGAATTGTGTGATGTCTTCTGACTATGCACAGAAAAATACATTTGATCCTTTTGATTTGAATGAACTACTTCAAGAATTGCCAAGAAAGCAAAAAGAAGTACTATGGGAGAGACTGACGCAGCTACTGACAGAGACTTTAATGGAGAACCCTGTGGAAACATGGCAGAGAGCTGAAGATGATGAAAGCAATGATAATATGGAAATTGAGAGAGTTCCAGAAATGGTAAATATCTTGTAACATAATAATATGATTAGTCTTTCAAATTTTCTGATTTAAAAAAGTGGAATATTTTAATTTGAAAAAGGCATCTGAAAACATGCAAGGGTTATCAAACAAGGTCAGTTCCAAACATCATCTCCTTACCCCATTCTTAACTGACTTCTTAATTATTGTGCTTGTGTTAAGCTGAGGTTATGTTTGTTCTTTATTATGAAAGATTAGATCTACTGGTAATTTTAATTATCAAAGAGGAGACTTGATTTTTTCACTGGAAAAAAAGCAGGCTTTTTGTATGTTTTATTTTTCAGTAAACAAATGTTGGTCTTTTGGATGTGCCTTATCTGGCATACACTATAAGAAATCCCCTACCTGTTTTATTATGCCATTTCGTTGAATGAAGGTTCTGAAATCTAGATTGACAAATTTAGCTTACACAGAATTTCTCAGACTCAGACCCTGCACTGCACTGCAGTCCACGTAGTCTTGAGATTTTTTTTGGGAAAAGGTTATTTAATTTTGGAAGAAAAAGAAATGGGGAAATCTGTAGGTAGATCTAGAGGCTTGTAGAAAATCCATCATGTGTACAGAGGTCTGTAGAATCATGTAACTGGATCTAAATTAACCAGTTCTACACATTTTTGAGTTGTACAAGATGCTGCTAGTTAGGGTCTTTATAGGTCTGAAATGGATGTGTGTTTGAGTGGGGTTTTTGCAGATGAAGTTTTTAATGGAGGAATGAATACAGGTGTACAGTCACCGAGTTATCTTCTTGCTGGAGCTGAAAGCTTTTTTCAAACTTTATGAAAATCTGTGCTTTTGCGATTTCATATTTGATAGGTTTTGGGTACCAGTATACTAATTGTTCAAAATGGAAGCATAATGGCAATTCAGTTTTGCTCTCTGTTGCTAAGGTTTGTCGCTTGTTATAATTGTCTTCTGAGTATAAATAAAATGCTGAATTTTTTCCTCAACATCGCTTTCTTTCAGAAACAAACTGTAGCTGTGATCCAAGGAGTGGCAGCTGTAGTCACTGCTTCCATACCTGCGGTGGATGAAACTGTAAACTACAAAGCTCTTCTAGAATGTGTTTTTATATTAAATGGTGTGTACTTATCTGTTACAGAATACAGTATTATACTGGGGTTTTTTAGCAGATGAGTATATGAGGCTTTTTATTTGATCTGACTGGCCTATGGAACACAATTTATTGGACAAGAGTTGGTACTGATGTGAGTTCTTATTTATGAGACAAAATTAAAGGAGCATTTACTTAAAAATCAGTTATGCAATCTAAAGTTTGTAATTTAAATAGTTTTCATTCTCCCAACTGTTCATCCAAAGACAGATGACTTCCCTTATTCTGTACCTTATAGTATTTTTAAGGCAAAATGTAAGATCATTGCTAACTTTGGCTCATTGTTACCAATCCAAAAACTTTCCTAAAACCTTAAGAGTTAATAAAGCTGCATAAATACTCGCAATGAGAATAAGCCATTAAGATACACAAAAGTGGCAAGAACTGCTTGACATTGTGTGGTATAGTTAGTGTACTAATAGGCTAATGTTTTACAGGAATGCCTTAGTTCATGGGAGTAAGCAATTACTGTATTGATCTACTGTTCTAGGTATTCTTCCAGCATCACCTGAATCTGAAAAAATGCTGCAAAGCACCATCCAACGAATATGTGAAATGTGGTGGGAGAAAGGCCTGGAAGGGAAGGAGCAGATTGGGAAGACTCTGTTTATCATTCTGCTGAGAAAAAGCCTGGCTAAAGCTGCTACGGTATATTGAAGCTATATTGCCTTTTAGATTATTACTGAATATCCCAGGAAAGATTATCCCTCCAAAATACCTTGTATGTCAGATTAATTTGTTTTCCATGTCCTGGTGCTTCTCAGTTAATGAAAGCAAGGATATGTGTTGGTTACAAAGTCTTTGTGGTGTTTCTTTTGTAAGCAACATATTAAAATGTTGCCTTCTCTTTATTTATTTATTTATTTCTTCATTATGAAGCCCAGTGACTAAGGTTTAAATAGCAATTAGCTCAATTAATTCGGGTTTCAAGTAGTATGTTCTGCTACTCGTAGAGACTGATATGGGAAGCTTCATTTTCTGTTACTCTCTCTACAAATAATTTCTCTTATTTCTCAATTAATGGACTGAAATTCTTTCCTTAAATGTGTGATTTAGTATAGTGGCATGCATCTTTTGTACTAACCCAATAACTATCTCCTTTACTTATGTCTGTCTTTCATTTTTCCCTGTTAACTACTGTCATTGTATAAAATTTCAAAAGGGGAATAATGCGGTTTTCATCTATTTTGCATGAAATAGCAGCTTGCTTTCTGTACTTAAATATGTCCTCAGTGATTGGAAGTTAATATTTATGAAGTTACACATATTTTTATAATTTTTTTTCCCAATGATGCTGTGAAAGTCAATTAATGTTCATAATTTTACAGTCTGAACGTCTTTGATCTGTAACAATGCATTTCAAATTAATTGTTTAAAAACCTTTAAATGCTTCTTCATGTTAAAGCTATACCTACTTCACTATAATAAGGGGGCTTTTTTCTCCTATCAGGGTGCAGATATTGTTCGTCTATGGAATCTACATCAGACATTACTTTGTTTTGATTATGATTCAGAGGAGTGTAATGAGGTCAAGGACCTGTTGCTTCAGTGTTTTATGAATGTAAGACACATCAAAAAAGAAGAGGTAAGCAAACTTTTATCTTGCTGTGGTTTTTGTGTGTGGGATTTGGTTACTTCTAATGGGTTTGCATTAAGCTTTTTCTTACAGTACAGTAGGTAGCAATACAAGACAAATCAGCTCTGACTCCAGGCTATCGATGACTGATATTTCTGTTTCATTTGGAAACCCCTTATTCCTATTTCTGACATTAATGTAAAAGTATATATTTAACTCATCTGTGACAAGAACCAAGTGCTTTGCTTCCAGTGCATGGCCATCGATACTTAAAACCATTCCCTGGTTTAATTTAATTTCTTTTTTTTTTATTGGAGATAGATAACTTTAGCAAAACAGTTATCCTTCTCAGTGATTCCACTTAGAAGATTGCATTGCCGTAGTCTGTTTTAAAAGTAGCATAAGAAGAACCTAACTTTCCAGCAAAATGAGAATTATTTTATTTGACTACCTGTATTTCTCTCAGTGAAGATTTACTGTAGTGTAGTTTTTAGTGTGCATCGAAGTACTGGCATCCAACCTTTTTTTCTGGTCAGGTGACAAGAAAATCTGACATTGGCTCCAAAGTTCTGACTCCTCCTTGCTTGTTTAAAATGCATAAAATACATATATTTCCTTTCATGGAATATATAAACATCTGTCATAAAAGGAGCTCTGAAATCCCTGCATCATTGTGGGCACAGAGGGGTTTAAAAATGCTGGTAGGGAGCGAATTAGGTGAAATGTTTGATAAGACTAGGTTTTGGATAATAGACACTAAAATTTATTTTTTTATTGCTCGTACACTGTTTTTAAAATGTTTTAATTTTGATTAAAATTGGGATGTACTAATGCAATGAGAGATATGTGAAAGGAAGGAGAGAAAACATGGGTGAAAAGAGGGAAGACAGGTAAGGCTTTATTGTCTGCTTTTGTGTTTGGTTTTATGTCCTCAGTATATTTTGTTTTATGTCATTTTTTTGTCCTCTTGAAAAAACATGTACCTGTATGTTTTCTTTGTCACAGTACTTAAAATGCTATAGTTGTATTTAATTCTGTACCAGTAATTTTGTTCTATTTCATTTGAATCCACTGCATCGTATTTAATATTTCATATTGGCACAGTAAATGATTGGGAATTATATATGTAAAAAGAAACTGCTATGTAGGCTTCAGAAGCGACTTTGTGTCATTATTTTCTTCTACATCTTGTGAGATTTCTAATGAAACACATGTTAATTACTACACATAATTTTGGGGTTTTTTTCTAAAGAATCTTTGAGTGAAACGCAACCCTCAGTGTGAAACTTTTTTTTAAATTTTTTGGGAGAAGAGTAGTAATAATCAGACTCGGTACTGAATCTTTCCCCTGGATATCAAAACACATCCCCTTTGCTACCCAAGTGTATGCAAATTTGGTCACACTTGGTACCTTTTCTTTTCTGCCCAAGCTTTTGCTCTTCCTCTCTCTTCATGATTTCTGGTCTCTTGACATTTTGTCACATTTTCTTTTTCATCTGCCTATATCTTTCTAGGTAGATATAGAGAGAGTCTTACTGCACTCTGCTCTGGCACATGATTGTTAGTGGTTTAAATACTTAATCCTGAATCCTTAGTTTTATGGCTAGAAGAGTAGACTCAAAGTAGCAGCTCCCAGCTGAGAGTTGAATTTGTATTCTGTTAGTCCATCCATTCCTTTCCAATAAAAGGTGAAAGATCTAAACCACTGTTCACATGTATAGACTCATATTGATTACGTCTGATCTTCTCAGCAGTTCTTTCCATTGGACTGCTAATACTTAGCCTGCCAGGCATCATTTTGAGTGCTAAAAATTGAGTGGGCTTGGAGAGCTTCCTTAATTTCAGCGAATACCTTTTTAAAGTTATTTAGGTCTGTTTATTAGCCTAAACCTCTTTACAAAGGGCGACAATGGCTGAGAGTGCAGCTGACAGGTCCATAGTCTGTTGCCAGATTCAGTTCTGGTCCTGACCTGCTTATGAGATTACGATAGTGGGTAGAACTTGGCAGTGTATTTCCCTTTTCAGGGCTTCTAGGACTTGAAAGAGCTTCAGTCTCTCTATCTTCAAGCCTGATAAACTCTTGCATGTAATCAAAGATGCTTCACCCATTCTCAGACTTGTTGTTAATTTTAATTTGTACCTGTTCAGAAATATTCTANGGTCCTGACCTGCTTATGAGATTATGATAGTGGGTAGAACTTGGAGATTTAAATTCTGAGGATCACTCCATCTCTGTGATTTATNCTCTATCTTCAAGCCTGATAAACTCTTGCATGTAATCAAAGATGCTTCACCCATTCTCAGACTTGTTGTTAATTTTAATTTGTACCTGTTCAGAAATATTCTAGATTTGTTGGGGTTTTTTTTTATTATTTTTCCCTAAAAAGCTTCAATATGGGTATAATAGTTGTTCCTCCTATTTCTTCTTTTGATAATTCCTAAATAAGTTAGTTTGCTGAGCATTTATGTTGGAATTACAGAGTTTGAGGTTGGAAGGGACCTCTGGAGATCAGCTAGTCCAACACTCTTAAAGAAAGCCAAGTCAGCTAAAGCAGGTTGCTCAGGGCTGCATCCAGCTGGATTTTGAATATCTTGAGGGATGCAGACTCCACAACCTCTCTGAGCA
>VXBJ01002662.1:32225-53547 GCA_013400055.1 Nycticryphes semicollaris | reverse complement strand
CTCCCCCCCCTCTTCCCACCCCTCTCACACAACAGTTGTTCACAGGGGCCATGTACAAGAAGACAACAAAACCCCCCAAACCCTCGCCCATCCAAGGCCTGGCATTTTCTGCTTTGAATTCTCTGGCGGCGTCCTGGCCTCGGTGGGGACAAACACCGCCCCGCCATCACCTCGCCGCATCCCCTGCCATCCCCGGTGGCATCACACCCCCTTGTCCTTCAACGGGACCCATCTCAGAGATGGGGTGTCCCTGGAAAGCTACCTCCCCTCGTGGGACAGCGAGGGTGACAGTGCCATGGGAGGAGGGGACAACAGGGGGCACTTCTTTTTTTCCTCTATTTTTTTCCATAATATAATCACAGAAGAACAGAAGGATCTATTGGGTAAGAAAAACTTCAGTTTGTCTTTTGAGCTCCACCATCCAACAGTTACTTCCCCAGGAAATAAATGGTCAAGAAATTAGCATCAGCAACACTTCCCCCCCCCATTTTGTTTTGGTTTTTGGGGTGCTAAAGCCCTTGGAGAGGCTGGAGAAGGGAAAATGATGAGCTCCCAGCTCTGCCCCCGAACCTGACAGGACCAGCCCTGTTTTCTGCTCTCCTTTCCACGGGGAACATGTCCATGGTCTCACCCCATCCCAGTTTGGGGGGGTCTCCAGCTGTCCTGGCACCCTCCAGCAATCATTAGGCATGAGCCCCACAGGTCATGCCCCACAGCCACCAACAGGAAACTCCAGTTTGTGCTACTCGTGGAGCATTTGGGGATTACTAAAGCTCTTTTCAACATGCTGGAGAAGCTACAGGAGATGCAGGATCTCCCTCTCAGCATAACATATCCTCTTCCATCAAGACCCTTGCTGTNGCTGGAGAAGCTACAGGAGATGCAAGACCTCCCTCTCAGCATAACAAATCCAGCTCAAGGTCTCCATCTCTGTCCCTTCCTGATGTCCCACCCCTGTGAAGCCATTAGACGTGCAGGGAGGTACAGGGACTGAGGATTTTGGGGACACTAAGACACAAATCTTGCGCTCAAACCACACCTCAAATTACAATTTCAACCACAGCAATCAAGACCTGTCCGCTACCTCATTGCAGGAGACCCTCTTCCATCAAGACCATCAGGTAATATCTGAACACAGACTGATGTCACGTCACAGGAGACGCATCTGGAAGGCAACGGTGCAGGCAAATACCAGCCAAAATCCAACTGAGCAGTACTGGGAAGACACGAGCTCATCAGCGTGTGCTAATTGGGCTTTAATTTCCCAGCTTTGCCCACAGCAGGACTTCCCACAGCTAAAAAAAAAATCACATCAATTTTCTAGCCAACCTGAATTGGCACTTAAGAGCAAGTAAAGGGTTCCTGGCATAAATACAATTTCAGTTAAAAGATAGAATTAAAACCTAGTTTTGATTAAGAATTAATGTGTCCTTTTATTTTTACAAATGCAGAGAGAATGCAAAAAAAAAAATGCTGGGAAATAAAAAATAAGTGTTTGTACCGGGTGTTTTTAGAATAAACCCCAGCAAATCCACAGATTTTATCCTGCACTTCGCTGTTGACTGAGGTAAATGAAGCCCTTCTGGTGACCCGGCCTTTTCCTGGGCGTAAAAAACCCCTCCCTCTCCGCAGGCAAACAGGGTTAGTCGGTTGGTCACACCACAGCCTATTAATATGTAGATATTTTAAATACCCTCCAGATCCTTCGGCAAATTGCTCTGCGTGGTTTTCTTCAAAGTACACAGCTCATTTCCTGACTTTTAGTGCCACTTCTCCTTCAAAAGTTTCTCCTCCCTCCAGAACGCCTCCCTTTTTCCCAGAAGATCTAGAATTTATCACCAGTTCTGCAACCCTCAAAAATCAAATAAAATAAAGGAGCTTCCATGAAGAAGAGTCCTGTCTTCAGAAAGCAAATTGCCTTTCCCTAAAACCAACAGCTAATTCCTGGATGCTCCTACTCTCCCTTCACCAGAAGAAGCATTTGACTTGCTCGGATGTTTCAAATAAGTTGTGATGAATCCCACCAAAAAGTCTCCCTGGAAATAAATCCCATAAGGACAGAGTTTGCCTCGCACCGGACTCGCTGCAGTCGTGGGGTAAAGGGTGAGAAAAGGGAGGAAAATAAATCCAAAGGCTTCTCCGTTCTCAAATTTTCCCTCAAAAGGCTCTGACATGAGCAAAAGCAGATTAAAACTGAGCGGCTGGAGAAATGACAGCTCCCAGCTGTCTGTCCTGCCTCTTTCCCCTCCGGTGTCCCCAAATACGTGACACAGACAGCCTGGCTCAAGCAACAGCTGTGAAACCACTGGAAATTTCACACAGATTTGGGGTTTCTTTCATATGTGAAGTGTAACCTGCAGCTGTTGAGCAGCTGTTTCACAGGAGCTTAACCACCCATGCAGCAGAGATGGGGATCCTGGGCAAGGCGG
Source organism: Nycticryphes semicollaris (assembly GCA_013400055.1). Classification (NCBI taxonomy): domain Eukaryota; kingdom Metazoa; phylum Chordata; class Aves; order Charadriiformes; family Rostratulidae; genus Nycticryphes; species Nycticryphes semicollaris. The sequence goes on along the minus strand of VXBJ01002662.1, from coordinate 51,118 downwards.
GGAACAAGTACCTGGGGGGCAACCTGAGCACCCACGGTTGATCTGCACCCATAAATCAGAGCTTGGTCCTTGGTCCATCTCAGAGTTTCATTTTGGCTCGGAAATGTGCATTCAGAGTCAACGTCTGAAAGGTCCTCACTCCCTCCATCAGCTCAAACCCAACTGGAAGGTACACTGAAGAATTGCTCTAACCTTGGAAGCACGGACCCATCCTCCACATAGATTAATCACAGAATGGTTTGGGTTGGAAGGAACCTTAAAGATCATGAAGTTCCACTCCCCTGCCATGGGCAAGGAGACCTCCCACCAGACCAGGCTGCTCAAAGCCCCATCCAGCCTGGCCTCCTTGCATCCTGGGGGTCCTCAAAGTGTTCAACCATGTAATATTTCAACTGAAAGGTCTGCATGGCCACGGAATAATAGGATGGATTTGGGAGAAGTTAAGAGCCAAACTCTCTGCTAGTTGACTTTTTTGTTTGGTGAGGACCATTTCTCATCCCTTGGCTATACCAAAGTCTGAAAAACTGATGGCTATTTGTTTTCGACAGACTCCTCAGAACTGAATACTTAAAGGGGGCCTACAGAGAAGGTGCAGAGGGACTCCTGATCCGGGAGGGGAACCATGGGATGAGGGGAAATTATTTTAAACTGAAAGAGGGAAGATGGAGATGAAATCTCAGGAAGAAATTCTTTGCCATGAAGATGGTAAGATCCTGGCCCAGGTTGCCCAGAGAAGCTGTGGTTGCTCCATCTCTGGAGGGTTTCAAGGCCAGGTTGGATGGGGCTTTGAGCAACCTGGTCTAGTGGGCTGGGGGCTGGAACTAGATGGCCTTAAGGATCCTTCCAATCCAAACCATTCCGTGATTCTATGAAATGAAGCCCTGGGTTCAGCACAGGGTGTTCAGGAACAATGTTGCACGGCCACATGGGTGCTGCAAGGATCCTGTTTATTCTTTTAAGCTTCACGAAAAGCAAATGTAGGTTTGGTAACTGAGGAATGTTGCCTTTGGACTTCAAAAGCCAGGCTAAAACAAAAGGTTGTGGTGTTAAACCAAAAGGCCACAGCCACGCTGGGAATGCAACGATTCAGGTGCCCCTCAACCAGACGGGAATGTCCACCCTTCTTGCAGGGTTTGTTGGGATTTGTATCTCCCAAATCACTTGAGTGGCCAAAAAAGACCAGGAGCTACTCTCCAACCATTTCTCTAAGGCAATGAGAAGACGCTCAGGTGAGATTACTGTAGGATCTTACAATATCTTTAACAGATTGAGTATGACCATCCATTGATAACATCAGCTACTTGATCAAAAACTCTCAATTTGCCACCATGTCCAGAAAAACATCTTAATTTCACCATAGTTTCCTCATCCACTTGAGACAAGCAAAATAAAGCAAACAGAACATCACTAAGATGTCTCCTTAAAAAAAAAAATAAGATAATAATAATAGTAACTAAGATAATTGCCGTATCCTGGCTTTCATATAAACGGAGCTCTGGTTCATCCCATCCCATCCTCTATGTCTCCCACAGGAATGATCTTGTCCTCTCACCAGTCACCAAAAGGCACTGCAGAAAAGCTTAAAACAGATTCAGATTGCTGATTGATTCTGCTGTGTTTTCTTCATAACTCCAAGTTATTGGGTTCTTGAAAACTACAAGTGAATTTATTTAGAATCACAGAATGGTTTGGATGGGAAGGAACCTTAAAGATCATTGAGTTCCAACCCCCCCTGCCACGGGGAGGGACACCTCCCACTAGATCAGGTTGCTCAAACCATTTCTTCCTGATGAGACAGACAAAATTGTACCGTCCACTGTCTAAACTGAAAGGGGAAAAAGTGAGTATCACAGAGTATTATTCCATATCCACTCTGTCGTGGGCTGTGATTTTGCTGCACGCGCTCATATTGTAAATGCCTTCCTAATTTCTTCGCATGCCATTAATTAAGAGTGAAATTCAGGCTCTGGGTTTTAAGCAGTCTCCTGCCCCACAATAGTTTCATTGAGGGTGTACATTAAAGATAAATAAAACATTTGCTCTGGCTTGTTACTGCATATCGGCATCAGCCAAAAGATGACAACATTGCTGTCAACACTGAACTCCTGGGGTGGAAAATCCTACTACTGCCAGCACGACCACTGCGAAACCACCCAAGCTTTGCCCACACGCTTTGGGGTGATAGAGCAGAAGGGGTGATGGAGCAGAAGGTCCTTCCAGTCCCTAAAGGGGCTCCAGGAAAGCTGGGGAGGGACTCTTGATCAGGGAGGGGGGGCATAGGATGAGGGGGAAGCGTTTGACCCTGAAAGAGGGGAGATTGAGATGAGGTATTGGGAAGAAATTCTCAACTATGAGGGTGGTGAGGCTCTGGAACAAGTTGCCCAGAGAAGCTGTGGCTGCCCCATCCCTGGAGGGGTTCAAGGCCAGGTTGGACAGAGCTCAGAGCAACTTGGTCTGGTGGGAGGTGTCCCTGCCCAGGGCAGGGGGTTTGGAACTGGATGATCTTTAAGATCCCTTCAAATTCTAACCATTCTATGGTTTCCAAATAGAAGCAGCGGCTTTTCCATTGGATAGACTGTTTCAATTTAAGGATGGAGCCGGATCAGAATCTCAGATCTACCCACCTGTGAATTTCCCAGAGTTCTGATATTTGTGTTCTGACACGCGTTTGCCTGTTCTTGCCCTTTGACACGCTCTCAAAACCAACAAGGCTGTCGAACCCCCACCAAGGAGCGCCTAGAGAGGCTGGCGTGTCTTTTCCCAAACCAAAACAAAACCCCACCAAGAATCCTACAGGAAAGAAACACCACAACCAAAACACCCTCATCCCCATCTACGGCTTCCCCCCAGGTCCTGCGATGGGAAAGAATAAAAATTTCCCACTCAAGATCACGCAGCATCATCTCTCCGCTCCTTTCTAAGGAAGACTCTCACGGCTTTGGAATGTCAAGAATTTGGAATCAAATCGGATTCGTTTTGTTTTGTTTCGTTGTGAGGTGGGAAATACTTAATGCGCCTTTTTAATCAGTGATCCTGAAATACGCCCACACGACACTGCTGATACAATCTGCGGGTCGTATTAGCGTTGCCAGGCTGGCAGCTATCACTGAGGGCAGGGCAGATGATGGGGATCCTTCATCCAGCCAAAGGTATTCAGACAAATCCCTCTTTCCCTGAGCTGTACGGAAAGCTGGAGTCGATGTCGTTATCTACAAGGTGGGAAAACGTGGCCCGGAAGGGTTTTTGGCTGGAAAAGATGATGCAATGAAACTGCATCGATGCCGTGATATTGAAAAAGCTGGTAGGGATGAGGAAAAAAAAAAAAAGGAAAGGATTAGACAAATTATTTGAAGGTGGCAGAAATGTTTTGTGCCAAAAAGGAAGGAGAAAGAAGGAAATGCAGCCACATATTCATCCGTCTTGGTGGGGGTTCGCAGCTCTGGCTGGGGCTACGTTGTCCCCAGGGCAGAGGGGCTGGGACGTCGAACTGTCTGGGTTGGAAGGGAACTTAAAGATCATCCAGTTCCAACTCAGTTCCAATGGGCAGAGATACCTCCCACCAGACCAGGTTGCTCCAAGCCCCATCCAACCTGGCCTTGAACCCCTCCAGGGATGGGACAGCCACAGCTTCCCTGGGCCAGGGTCTCACGACCCCTATATGGCTCCCACACGTNACCTGGGCCAGGGTCCCACCACCCATATAGACATACCTGGCTCCCACACACGGCAGGGTGAGCTGTGGGTGCAGAAGCAAGGGCCAACATTCACCAAAACTACACAAGCACCAACCCAAACTGCCCCTACAACTGTCACCCCAGACCTGCCCCTTGAGAAGAGCGGGATGAAGGTTTCTCCTGAGCTCCTCCCAGTCAGGACTGCTCAGAGTTGAAGCAGGATAGCTGCACGTGCCCTCTAAGCAAACTGGTTTTCTCTAGGCTATCCAGTTAGCTACAGAAAAGGGTTATTAAATCAAGCTGATAAGATTTTTGGTTATTTCACTGAGTTATGGGCATTTGCAGGCTGAGATCTTTGCCCACTGGAAGGTCTCCCAGCAGACTCCACCCATCCTGGGGTCCAAGGGCACCCTCCTCCCAGAGGCACACCACCAGAGTTCAGCCAGAAGGAGGGTTGAAGGGTGTCTTGATCATTGTATATGAGAGTCTGGGCTGGGAAAAAAGGAAACGGGCAGTAATGGACAGCAGGCAGCTGAAGCCAGACAGCGGCAAATTAAGAATAAAGTGCCTTTTTGCAGAGTGCTCGATTAACTGCACAGGGACAACTGTCACGGGAGAAGATAGATCTGCATGTCTCGGTATCTTTGGCTCCCACCAGCGCCTTTCTCGAGTGTGCTTTACCCAAATACAAGTTATTGTGAATAATGAGGGGAAAACAAGGAGGAACTGGATAATTTTCCTTCGCTGAAGGAAGCCCTTTGGCACCGTGAATCGGCCTTTCGGTGGGAAGCACAACGTCGTAAGCAAGACAAGAAGGATTCTCTGAAGCGTGGTCCGTCCTTTTGAGAGAATGAAAACCCTCCAAAATCCCCTCTTGTTCTTCCTGCTGTGCCAGCAAACCCTGATCTTCCTCAGGGGACGGCTTTGTCTTTCTCCAGTTGTGTCAGGATGTTTGTCGTCACCGCACAGGAGGGTTTTCAGTAATTGGCTGATGTTTTAATCCATCCCCTGCAGAAGTCGGTGTCCTTCCAAGTTGATTTCTCCTCCTCTTGCTAAAGGTTGAGCAAGTGTGAGAGCAGCCTTAGGGGGAGCAGAAAAGCCACCAAATAACAAGCTTAGCCCTCAAAATCAGTAGAAATGCACTTAACTGGAATAATTTGCTCAGCAGGGCTCAGGTGGATCAGCAGGGAGTCTCTGTGCCAAGGACAACCCACAGTGTTTCTAAGGTGGCCTCCAGCCACTCCTCAAAATGAGGGGTGCAGCTCATGGAGACGAGGGCTCCCACCCTATAACCCTCCCTCTGTGAAGACTCCAGATGCCATGGGCCACAAAGATGATCAGAGGACTGGAGCACCTATTCTATGAGGACAGGCTGAGAGAGTTGGGGGGGTTCAGCCTGGAGAAGAGAAGGCTCCGGGGAGACCTTATAGCGGCCTTACAGTATTTAAGGGGGCCTACAGGAAAGCTGGGGAGGGACTCTGGATCAGGGAGGGGAGCCATGGGATGAGGGGGAAGGGTTTGACACTCAAAGAAGGGAGATGGAGATGAGATCTGGGGAAGAACTTCTTTGGTGTGAGGGTGGTGAGAGCCTGGCCCAGGTTGCCCAGAGAAGCTGTGGCTGCCCCATCCCTGGAGGGGTTCAAGGCCAGGTTGGAGGGGGCTTGGAGCAACCTGGTCTGGTGGGAGGTGTCCCTGCCCAGGGCAGGGGGTTGGAACTGGATGATCTTGAAGGTCCCTTCCAACCCAAACCATTCTATGATCTAGTTCCAAGTTGTGTTCCATTCCATGTGCAGCACATTCCCCGGTGGCTGGGGACTGCTCCTTTTCTCTTGAGAATCGTTCCCAGCCCCTCTTTGTTCCCGATTCTGCAGGGGGGTTGGAACTTAATGATCATTAAGGTCCCTTCCAACCCAAATCAATCTATGACTCTATGAAGAAGAGAACCAGCCATTTGAGAAAGTAAATCTGCTTGGTTAAGAGGCTCAAATTAGAGCGATATCTCTCAGGGTTTAGAAGAACACATGTCCATGTCCTTACAGCGTCACCACTGTGGCCCGCTGCTACCGGCCATCACACTGGAGAGGGATGCTCTGCGCTGGAAGGTGTTTGCTTGTCAGGAAATCCTTGGGAGAAACTCAGAACAATCAATTTGCTCTACGTACAACGTGATGTTTTCTCTCCAGCTTCTGTTAACACCAAAACCTCTGCAGCTCGGCTCTCCTTCGAACAATGCATTCTCTGTCAGCCCCTGAATAGAAAACATCAGCCCATACTGATAGAGCTCCAGTTAGTGCCCAGCCCTAGACACGGGATAAAAGTGCTTTTCAAAGTGTACTTGGGAAAAATAAAATGTCTTTTAATGCTCACACAGTACTCCTTTTAAAATGCTAACACCACTTACGGCTATTGATAGGAAGAAGTTGGATTAATCTTAGCAAGAGGTTCCCATGACCTTTCAGTATCTGCAACGCGGCCACTTTCCTTAAAATTATCTTTGCAGGGGAAAAACAATGTAAAATATACCAAAGCAGACAAACAACTGCTTGTTAAGAAGCCAAAATATTATAAGAAGAGATTTTTGGGGTGGGGTTTTTTTTTTGGCATTTTTGACCGAGCGGGAATATCGAAGAGGAAAATAAAAGGGAGTCGAAGGGTCGAGCGGGGATTTCGTCCGGCGCGGAGCGTACCTGGGGAACTCCCTGCCTTGTGATACCATCTTAAATCAGCCGTTAAAAATGAAGCGCCAGGGATGAAAGACTGTAACACACAGTAACACACACACACACACACACGCACACACCCCCTCTTGANGCCCACACCCCCTCTTGACTTTTCTTAGAAAAAATAAAAGAAAAAAAAAAAACTCAGGAAAAAGAAAAAAAAAGGCCAAAAAAAAAGGAGTTTCAAACCGCCTTTTGTTAGGAAGCAAACCCATGAAAGGTTGGAAGAATCAGCGGATTAGAGATGGTAATATGCATCTTTAAGCAAATTCCCATCAAGCCGCAGCTCTGGGATACCAGATCTAAAGGAAGAAGAGGCCAAATGAGAAAAAAAAATAAAATAAAATCAAAACAAAAGAGAAAGACAGAAGGAAATTTCCCCTCCCTGCTGCCTTTGTGTGCAGTAAACTGCGCTCGCCGAGAAGCTGTTCAACCCCTCTGCCAAGCAAAGCTTGAATTCTGGCCTCCACGCGTTGTAGCCGGCCAGGCTGAGTGAAATCCCAACAAAATACAACAGCTGGAATAAAACAGAAATCTCAAAACGTGTCACCTCGTGACACTTTTTTTTGGGGGGGTGGAGTAACACCAAAACCCAGCGAGCTGTAAAACAGTCATCTCTTTCCAAGTGGGAAGTGCACGATTTCAGAACCAGACCTTTTCCGTGGATAAACGATGGGAGAAGCACTTCGTTCTTTTTATGGCAATGGAACAAAAAAGGTGTGTGTGTGTGGGGGAAACCCTGCTATAAAATGAGACTATCTTTGAGAGCAATTAAAATGTGACCATCAGAGATAGGCTCGTATCAGCCTGACCCTGCTGAGACCCCTGATAATGACTCTGCACGGGCCAGCGCTCGAGTCCCAATGTGATCTCTGGGTTTTTGCCTTTCACAAGTGAACTTCCGGTGCTTAACTCAAAAATGCAAACCAGATTGGCTCCATTAATTGGTTTTTGGGGTGGGTTTTTTCAGCTCAGAAGTTTGGTATGGTTACTCCCGGGGGGTGGGGGGGTGGATCGTGGTGGTAGCCTTTGGAAAATTGTCCCTAAGCCTCATGGTTTTGGGTGGGGTCATGTGTATTTAAAATATTTTTAAAGAAAAGCAAGCTGCTTTTTATGCAAGTGTGCAAATATATGTACAAATGGAAATAGATTCATTCATTTTCCTCCAGCCTTGGAGACAACACATTTATTTCTTTACAGGCTCTCCTTTTAAGGCTTTTTATATACGAGGAGACAGGCCCTGCAGTTTCTACTCAAGTAAAACTCTTTTTCTGCTGTCAGTGAGTAGGTTTTTCCTAGTAAAAACAACCATTATTTTTACTAGCAACAGCTGTTGTCCTGGACTCAGCTCAGCAGCACCCGTGCTCCTCATTAGATGTGGCTGGTAAACCCTTCAACCTGCTAAACACCAACCCAAAATCCCATCCTTTTCCTTTTTTTTCTTCTAAATCAGGTGTAGTTTTACTTGCCCTGCCCTCAACCAGGGATGAGCCATACCCTTGCTCTCAGTAACACCTCGGTGATGTTTGGCACCGCAGCATCACCTTGGCAGCAGAAGAACCTGGGGGGGGGGATGCAGATGGGTAGAGGTGCTCATGGCTGGGCACCATGTATGGTCAGCCTATGGAGATGAGGTCTACAAAGCTGTGACAGACCATAACACCTCGGTGATGTTTGGCACCGCAGCATCACATTGGCAGCAGAAGAACCTGGGGGGACACAGATGGGCACTGGGCATGGCCAACCTATGGAGATGAGGTCTACAAAGCTGAGCCAGACCATACCACCTCAGTGATATTTGGCACTGCAGCAGTGTGTTGGCAGCAGAAGAACCTGGGGAGATGCAGATGGATAGCGGTGCTCTTGGCCGAGAACTAGACATGGCCAACCTATGGAGATGAGGTCTACAAAGCTGAGCCAGACCATAACACCTCGGTGATGTTTGGCACTGCAGCAGTGTGTTGGCAGCACAAGAACCTGGGGAGATGCAGATGGATAGCGGTGCTCGTAACCAAGAACTAGACATGGCCAACCTATGGAGACGAGGTCTACAAAGCTGAGACAGATGATAACACCCCTGTGACATGCATCACTGCAGCAGTGTGTTGGCAGCAGAAGAACCTGGGGAGATGGATAGCGGTGCTCGTGACTGAGAACTGGACATGGCCAACCTATGGAGATGAGGTCTACAAAGCTGAGCCAGATGATAACACCTCGGTGACATGCATCACTGCAGCAGTGTGTTGGCAGCAGAAAAACCTGGGGAGATGCTGATGGGTAGTGGTGCTCAGGACTGAGAATGAACATGGTCAACCAATGGAGATGAGGTCTACAAAGTGGAGCAAGACCAAAGAGCACATATTGGGTGCCTTGAACATTTATACAATGAGCATCCCGCGCGTCTGCACCACCCTCCCACTGAGCACCAGTGGGATTTGGGTTCCTAAATCCCTTGGCATTGCTGGGAAACTCCAAAAGAGAGAAAAAGGATCCTTTCCCTGCCATTCGTTGCGTTGAAAGTTTGTAATTCCAGACATTTTGCCTTCCTACATTCAGCCTAAAGGCTTCTTTGTCTAATGGGATTTATTCATAATTACTCAAGCTGCTAATTTTACTCTTATGTAAATGATGTTGGGAGGCAAAGCGTGAAGGCAGCTAGGCACGTACGGGATAATGGATGGCAGGAGGAAAGAATGAAGCTAACACGACACGAGAACGGCTCCGGGTGCTGAGTGGATTCCAGCAAAGAGCAATTCTTTTGGGAATTCCCTAGAAATTCAGGTGGCGGCAACAAGTTCCTTTTAACGACCAAAAAGGCGTAAGGGTGTAACGCTTTGGCTCATCTGGGGAAATAAAAAACAATAAAGTTCAGTTCTAGTGCCATGGTCCTCCCTAAATCGACCCCCAACTCTAATGTCTGTTTTAACACCGGGGTCCTTCAGTTCAGCCACCCCAAAAGGCACAGCCCTTGGTCAAGACTTCTGAGGACATCTTGTCTTCACTGACTCTGCTGGCAAACCTTCCAATGAGGCCTTATAAACGAGTTGATAGGTTTTTCCCAGCCTCCCCACCTGACGGCTGGGTGGTCACCTCCGGGGAATACGCTGCGTTTAGCAGGCAGCCACCAAGTCCTCCTTTGCTTCTGGATGCAAAGTAAACACAAGAAGATGCCCACAGTAATTAGGAGGAGGCTATCCTGGGCCCTTCTATTTCGGGAACGGTGTTTACCCACGTGACCAGTGTTATTTTTCCATCTTAAACCTCATTAATAGAAGGAGTTTACACTCGCAGCGCGCCTGCCGTAGCTCCCCGGCTGGCTGCAGCGTGTATTTTGCAAGCCGTGAAGATGTCAAGAGGGGACAAGACTGGATTTCCACAGAGTGCTGATGTTGTTATTTGTCTCATGTAACGGTGGCAAAAAGCGAAGCACAACCTTTAAAGACCTACCAGAAGTTCAGCAAATTCAAGGAGTCGATAGACTTCGGCCCTAATTTGTGTCAGTTGTAAACCTTCACTTATGAACTGCAGACATGAGTTGAGGTTTTCACATGTCTCTGTTAATTTTTAACCTAACGAGTCTGAACCCTACAGCCAGCATTTTCAACTCTTATAATTTCCTGGGCCTCCGACTTCTCCGCACCAAAGGGTTGGCCTTTTCCCTCTACGGGAACACCTATTGCCAGCACGTTTCTTTTTCTTGGCTCCCTCGCACAAACCCCCAATAAAGTACCCATGGACTTTGTCATATAGTACTTCTAGGAACCAAAAAAAATTAACAAAAAATTGTGAAATAAGGATATTGTCGAGATATAAAGAGTTTTATTGTATAGTCCAGAAAGTCAACCGCATTCTGGGCTGCAGCAAAAGCAGCGTGGCCAGCAGGATGAACTGGGGGGTGTTCTGACCCTCTACTCTGCTCTGGTGAGACCCCACCTGCAGTTCTGTGTCCAGCTTTGGAGTCCTCAAGACAGGAAGGACATGGAACTGTGGGAACGGGTCCAGCGGAGGGCCATGGAAATGATCAGAGGGATGGAGCACCTCTCCTGTGAGGACAGGCTGAGAGAGCTGGAGGTATTCAACCTGGAGAAAAGAAGGCTCTGGGGAGACCATAGAGAAGCCTTCCAGGATCTGAAGGGAGCTACAGGAGAGCTGGGGAGGGACTCTTTGTCAGAGAGAGGAGTGATAGGATGAGGTTTAAATTGAAAATGGTTTTAAATTGAAAGAGGGGAGATTTAGACTAAATACTAGGAAGAACTTCTTTGGTGTGAGGGTGGTGAGAGCCTGGCCCAGGCTGCCCAGAGAAGCTGTGGCTGCCCCATCCCTGGAGGGGTTCAAGGCCAGGATGGATGGGGCTTGGAGCAACCTGGTCTGGTGGGAGCTGGAACTGGATGACCTTTGAGGTCCCTTTCAACTCTAACCATTCCACGATTCTGTGATTGTTATTGCTGAATAGGGAGAAAGCAGCCAGAGGACAGGGAAGTGCTAATTAAGATGCAAAGGATTGCAGAAGGCTTCAGGACAGGACTTCACCTCTCTCAGGTCCATGTGCTGTCCCACCACCCCAGTCACAGAGACCGAGGTACACACACTAAAGTAGAGGCATTTGAGCCTAGAAAGGTCACAGATTTTGCTCTGGATTGTTTCCCCTTTCCAGAGGAGAGGAAACAAAGATGCAGGATCTGTCTTAGTTACTGGAGGAAAGAGGGTGATTCCAGCTACTTCTTTCCAGGAGAAAAAGCCAGCCAAAGCACTGAGCCAGCTAAGCACCATCTCTGTAATTAAGCAAAACCTTAAGAAGGTATATTCTTGTTTTATCTTCCCTTCTTTACTCCAAATCTATGGTTTCAGCTTCATGTGCTCTTTGATCTGTCTGTCTTGTCTAGTGCTACCACTGGGTGAGCGTGAGCTGAGACACAACAAGGTATTCTCCTTCCCTGGGGGTGGTGAGTCTTCAAACTGGGATTCAGGGACATGATCACAGAATCACAGAATGGTTTGGGTTGGAAGGGACCTTAAAGATCATCAAGTTCCAACCCCACTGCCATGGGCGGGGACATCTCCCACCAGACCAGCGCTACCTCCCCAGAGCTCTGCTTTGATGGGCATTGAGGTTTTCTTTGCATCAGACACTACTTGGGTCACGAGCTGTTGACATTCAGGTGTGGGAGGGAAAAAAAGTGTCTCAAGTGACCAAAAAACCTCAAGAAAGGTCTATGACTTGTAGCGAGACAGTTAAAGACATGTACAAACCCATAGTCCCGAAGAAATGTGCAGTATTTTCCCCCTAAAACTACATATTACTCAGGAGGAACATCATCATCATCGTTGCTCCCCTACTCCTTTATGTGCTCCTTGGCCCAGGTACCTCACTGAAGGGGTCGTGTCTCAGTCTAACGATGGCGCTACATCGTGTGACACCAGCTGACACTGCTCAGGAGTGTTCTGCAGCTTTTGAATGCTATTTTTGTTTAAGCTCCCCCACAGCCATCTGTCTCGATGTGAGCCATCTACCACACGTAAGGCCTTTCGGCTCCCCCAAGCCACAACACACAACTTGGCACATAAACCCCTCATCTATCACACAGTTAAAAACCATTACGTTTTAATTTATACACAGTTAAAACCCATTACATTTTCAAATGTTCTTAGGAAGTCACACAGTGATTCTATTCCTTATTCCCTGCCCGGAGGCACCCCTTAATCTTCACTGACTACAGCCCAAGGCAGCAACCTATCCCTCATAATTTACTCATAAATTACTATTTACCAATTAGGCACAAGAGCCCAAAATTGGGCTGAAAAATGCTGAGACGTCAAGAGCCCATTTCCAAATTGCCCCACGTTCCACAGAGCTTCATCAGCAATAAGCCACCTCCTGTCAAACAGCTTCGTCCCTTGCCACCTCCTTGTTCAACAGTTGGGTTGAGGCTGCGGGAATTAGTGAATTGTAAGAGAATAAAATTATTCCTTGACCAGGTAAAAAGTGGTTTTACACGTTAGCCTTTTCAGTATTGTGAAATTCTGGACACCAGGATGCCCATGAGGCAGCAATGGGCCCTTGAGGCCAAAAAGGCCAATGGCATCTTGGGGGGCATGAGGAAGAGTGTGACCAGCAGGTGGAGGGAGGTCATCCTCCCCCTCTGCTCTGCTCTGCCCTGGGGAGGCCCCATCTGGAGCACTGGGGCCAGTTGTGGGCTCCCCAGTTCAGGAAGGACAGGGAACTGCTGGAGAGGGTACAGCAGAGGAGCACCAAGATGCTGAGGGGCCTGGAGCATCTCTCTGGTGAGGAAAAGCTGAGGGACTTGGGTCTTTGGAGTCTGGAGAAGAGAAGGCTGAGGGGGGATCTGATCAACACCTAGAAATTCTTGAAGGGTGGGTGTCAGGAGGATGGGGCCAGGCTTTTTCCAGTGGTGCCCAGGGACAGGACAAGAGGGAAGGGGCACAAACTTGAATGTAGAAAGTTCCATCTCAAGATGAGGAGGAACTTCTTTCCTTTAAGGGTGTGAGAGCCCTGGCAGAGGCTGCCCAGAGAGGTGGTGGAGTCTCCTTCCCTGGAGATGTTCAATTCCTGCTCTGAGTGGACCTGCTTTGGCAGGGGCTTGGTCTAGATGATCTCCAGAGGTCCCTTCCAACCGCACATCATTCTGTGATTCTGGGACATTCATTAAAAGGCTTTTTAAAATGAGTTTTATGATACACACAGGGTTGATATATTTGGTTCTCCCTGAAGTCCTGCCTCCCAGGCTCAGAGCAGGCGATCCCAACATGGGACTAGGGCTCGACAGAGAGGTTTTTTATGTTTTACTGATATGAGGTCTCGCTGGGAGCTTTCTTTGAGCGGCAGCAGCTGATGGCAGCAAACCAAATTCCCCAGATAACACTTCAAGGAAATGAGAAGCATCTCAGCCTCTTTTGAAAGTTTCTTCTGTCACCAGGTCGCGTGAGCGTATCCTCTTGAATTAACTCTGCAAAAATCCCCCCCGTCCAGTAAGCGCTCTGAAACTTCCTCAGAAGATGAAACCCTGCAAATTTCTCCGCAGCGAGAAATTTCTGTCAGAAGTGTAAATTTGCCAAGAGAAAGAAAACCCAAACAAAACAGAATTTACTTCGGGAAAGCCTTCCTAGTTGGGTTTTCTTCTAAATACTTGTGCAATGACAGGATTTCCCTTCTCTGGAGAGGGAGTGGGGACCTCACCAACCCTTCCCAGTTGGCAGGACAGGATGCTTGAATGGTACCTGTTGCTTTTACAGGCTGGTGTGTTCCTGTAACAACCCACCTTATGCAAACACCAACAACCTGTTGGTTAAAACATGGCTCAGCCCATCTCAGGGATGGGCAGTTCCTAGCTCTCAGGAGGCACAATGGTCTCACTGGGACCCTTCCCACCCCACAGGGCATGGTGAGGTCCCTCAACGGCCACCCTCCGTTTACAGACTCATAGAATGAATCCAAGAATGGGTTAGGTTGGAAGGGATCTTTGAAGACCATCTAGTCCAACTCCCTGCCATGAGCAGGGACATCTTCAGCTACATCAGGTTGCTCAGAGCCCCATCCAACCTAACTTCGGATGTCTCCAGGGATGAGGCATTTACCACCTCTCTGGACAACCCGTTTCTCGCCTTGAAGAAGGGGAGCACACCTACATAGTGCCTTTTGGCCACAGGGAGTTATTTCTTCATGGCCCATAGGATGAGGCTTTCATCAGATGGTGACTTACCTGGTTGTATTTACAACCAAGGCTTCTTCTCACTAAACCTGCAAGTAAAAGCCAGGTCCTTTCAGCCCCTGGCCCAAGGATTTACCAGTTAATGGGAGTGACCTGCAATGGCAAGAAAGCGGTAAATAACAGGAAGACGTAACAACAGGGAGATCAGCTAAATCTGCCGCCTGACCCAAGTCCACATAAGTGCTCCCAGCTGCCCCAGCCACCCAGGAANCCAAAGGCATGAGAACAGCCTTCCCAACACACATATTTGATGGGAAATGACTTAGCTGGATGGTGGTAAAGCTCAGGATAACATCCAGCCTGGCACAGCAGCAGAAGAGAAGTGGACGGGGTCTTTTAAAACCTGAGGAATAACAAATTTTATATATATATGTATATATATAATTTTTTTTAAGTCACATTCCAAAAATACTAGAATAGTATTTGCTTGTAGAAATATTCAGCTCAGCCTGGGACTGCCCTTCCTGCAGCTGGTGTGGGACTATTTACCCAGGCAGAAAATGGCAGGGCATGATCAGGTAGGAATAGCGTGACCTNCAGCTATCACAAGTTGACCCCCATTTCTCTTTGGTCCAAATCTTGCTCTTATTAGTCACAAACTATAACTAGAGGGGGATTTCTCTGCCCATAGGGTGAAGGGTGACTCCATCATTCTCTTTGAGGCTGAGCTACATCAACCAATTTGGCCCTATCTAAGGAGCTATTTGGCCAGAAGACCCCTGGCCCACAGAGGAGATCAGCTACCTTGAAGGGTATCACCTCAGAGTTCCTCTTGGATATGGGACAAGCAGGATTTTACTGTTCTTTGGAGCAAAGCCGTGAGCAGTCGTTGTTACCAGCTCTCCCTTTAAGGCAGATCTGAGAATATTATCTTCTACCTCCTTTCCATATGAAAAGGTAACAACAGGGAGATCAACCAGTCCATACGGCTTCGACCAGCTGCAATTTGTTTCTTCAGCAGGAAGCCAAAGGCATGAGAACAGCCTTCCCAACACACATATTTGATGGGAAATGACTTAGCTGGATGGTGGTAAAGCTCAGGATAACATCCAGCCTGGCACAGCAGCAGAAGAGAAGTGGACGGGGTCTTTTAAAACCTGAGGAATAACAAATTTTATATATATATGTATATATATAATTTTTTTTAAGTCACATTCCAAAAATACTAGAACAGTATTTGCTTGTAGAAATATTCAGCTCAGCCTGGGACTGCCCTTCCTGCAGCTGGTGTGGGACTATTTACCCAGGCAGAAAATGGCAGGGCATGATCAGGTAGGAATAGCGTGACCTCAGCCAGGATCTGATCTGGTCACTGGTCAAACAACCGTCCTGGCCCGGTTGTTTGACAACTGACCCATGGGGCCAGATGATAAAGAAATCCTTCTCCCTCTGGCCCCTGGAGAAGGATGCAATGTGAAAGCTACTGCATCTCCTCGAAGAGCCTCCGAGCTTTTGGATGGGTGGTAGAGTCATGGGGGGTTAGGGGAAAAACCACCTATTTTAGGCAGAGGCAAGTGTTGCTAGAAAGTCAAAGGCTATAGAAGAGAAAAATCACCATCCTACTCACAGCTCTTTAAAAAGAGAGGATTAGGATCATGTGCATCTCCTGTCTTTTGGGTGCATTAGGTGGAGAAAAGTCCACCTGAAGGTCCAACCAGCAGCTGTTGATCAGATCTGCGTTGCAGCCCCCTAAACACACAGAGGGACCGAGCCAAGCTTTGCTGAATGTTTCCCTCCCTGACAAAGTTTTGATCAAACTCTGTTGGGAAATTCTCTCAAGCAGTTTTCCCAAGACAAATCCTCCAAGGAGAGAGCTGCCACCCCCCAGAAGTCACCGTATGGGTCCCTCTCTCTTTTTCTTTTCCATTAAGCCACCTCTGCTCCGATGTGCGAAGGTTCCCATTGCAGAACTTGCCCCTCTTCCCATCCTCCCCATCATTATTCTTGCACTTTCCCTGGCAGGTGTGTCAGAATTGCACCTTCTTTCCCGCCTACAACGAGGTATGTAGGTCAGGAGGGTGCAGGGATGGGGATCCATGCTGTTGTCCGAGGGGCACGAAGGTCTGATGCACAGCCCGAATTATGACATTTCGGTGGGGATACCGCGGATGGTCCCGCACCCCCTGTGACATCTTTTTTCCTCCAGAAAGAACAAGGATCTCCTCCTTGGTTCTGGGATGGCTCACGCACACCAGGAGGAACACAGAGAGAGTAATGTAAAACAGAAGTATTTTCCCAGACCTGGCAACCTCGTAGGCGATAATGAGAAACATTTTCTCTAACAGAAGCCTTCCAGGGATAGAAACATTGCGAAATCACCTTAATGTTGCATAACAAGACAAATTATCTATCCCAGCCTGAGACATGGATTATAGAAAACCCTGAATTGATCCTGGCAGTGGAAAGGGGGAGACAACAAGCATCTTGTTGGGAGGTCGTGCAGAGGTGGGTACAGCTCTAGGAAACCCCTGGCTGAGCCGCAGGGGGCTGACCAGTCCTCTCCAGTTTACTCCAGTGCCGATGGGATCCCGGGGCAACCACCCTAAGGGGGGCAGCAGGCAGGATAGCGGGGAGAAACCCGGAGCAGGAGGTGANCCAGCTTCAGGGCAGGTAAGACCGGAGCAGGAGGTGAAAACCTGCTTCCAAGCAGGCTGGGATAAACGCCTCAGCTAAAAATCTTCCCCAAAACTTTCTGCCTTCGTCCCAGATAGGAATTTGGCGATAAGAGAGCGCCAGCAGGTATGCAGAGCCCACAGAGCATTTACAGGATTGTGATTTCACCCAGGGTAGATTTGACTCATGTTTCCAGCCTGGTTAAGTAATTCTTTATTTCACACACACCCCCACGCCACCCCCCTTCTCTACATCTTCCCCTGCCCCATCTGCACCAACGTGCACGGGTGCAGAACTGTAGCAACTGTATTAATAATGGCCTTTTATGTGGGTTTAATCATCTCTCAGGATCTGCCAGACCACAAACTTGAAACTCTTTATGAATGTGACTCACCCCAGAGCAAACCGTTCATTGGTCGACAAACTCTCCTGATTTTGCCCTGTAAAAGTCCTTTTCCTATTGGAAGAGAGGGCCTGAGGTGTTACCTACGCTGCAATTGAAGTTCACTGACTCGAAGTAACCCCAGATATTGGTATCACACCATTTTACACACGTTCATTCATCCTCCATCAGCCTGACAGCGAACGCTGGTCTCCTCAGCAGAAACCCTTGCAGACATTCCCCTTTGTACAGACACATTTCCTATTTTTGCAGCCAAGGTGTTTGAGAGCAAGACAATCTGCAAGGCTGGAAAAAACCATCCAGATTTGCCACGGTGCACTTAAAGGGAAGGATTTTGACGAAAAAGCTCAATCTGGTTTGAATCAGTATCAGATCCCACTTTGGAGCTGGTGTCTGACCCAGAGATAAATGCAATACAGGTAGAGATGAATTAATTTGAAAAACATTTCTAGAGTCAAATACGGGCTTTGCATGTGATTCATGAAGAAGAAAGCTGATACATGTGGATGCTGTACAGTTCAGTGCTGGTAATTTAAGGTGAACTCGGGTTTCTGCAATATTAAAACGGATGGAATAGCTGCATTGTACAAAGATCTCTCAAATTCCAGCTCTTCTGCCTCTCCCACAGCTGCGGATGGATGGAAGATCCCAGCTCAAGCTCAGGGGCTGTGTTTTACACACACGAGCCACGGAACAGATTAGAGGCTCATCAGTATCCCCCTGTCTCTTTCCGAGCCCAGAAAAAAAACCAGAAAAGAGACATTTCCTGGTTATAAAGAGCCAGGAACTGTCAAACTTGGCAGAGGTGTCACATTCAAACCCTGAACACAGGTGAGGGGCTCAGCTGCTAAAGAGAAAACTACTCACCAGGGGAGGGGGAGCATATAGATATGTATAGATTTGACCTCCTTAACAAGCATCTGTTTTTCAAGTTTCTCACATCCACGAGCCTAGAGGGGTGTCTTCTTTATTTATACATCTGCATTTCTATGTGGAGCATCTCCTAGGAGGACCAGGGCTGCTCTTCAGTTAACCTCCCAGGATACCGTTCCGGCAGAGCAAAAAACAGCCCCAAAATCCGGATCAGTACCACCATTTACACCAGTTAAACCGCCTTATTGGAAAAGGCAGAGCTAAGCAGACGGGCGAGAAGTAAATGTCTTCAGAAATTGCTTCTCCAAAGCACGAGCATTGGCTCATACATTAAAGAAAATATCTTGTACGGCTTGTACTTGCTGACAGCCGACCACAACATTATATACACGGCTATTTTACCTTCCAATTACACATCCTCAGCACGTTCCCTACATAAGACTACGTTGAATTGTATTAGATAACTCTCTGGGTTTTTTGAAGACACTTTTTCCCTCCATAATTTATTCCAGGTGTACTAGAAGGCTGAATAAAAAGAACTGTTGAACTCCAAAGCCCACTAAAATCTTAACTTCTTAGAATGGGTTGGAAGGGACCTTAAAGATCATCCAGTTCCAACCCCCCTGCCCTGGGCAGGGACACCTCCCACCAGACCTGGTTGCTCCAAGCCCCCTCCAACCTGGCCTTGAACCCCTCCAGGGATGGGGCAGCCACAGCTTCTCTGGGGCAACCTGGGCCAGGCTCTCACCACCCTCACCTCAAACAAGTTCTTTTTTAGTATCTAATCTAAATCTTTCTCTCTCAATTGAAAGCCATTACTCCTCATTCTCTGGCTCCCCTCCCTGATCCAGAGTCCCTCCCCAGCTTTCCTCGAGCCCCTTGA
>VXBJ01002662.1:9003-31460 GCA_013400055.1 Nycticryphes semicollaris | reverse complement strand
AAGAATCCCTCCCCAGCTTTCCTGGAGTCCCTTTAGGGACTGGAAGGGGCTCTAAGGTCTCCCCAGAGCCTTCTCTTCTCCTGGCCGAACCCCTCCAGCTCTCTCAGCCTGTCATCACAACAGAGGGGCTCCAGCATTCCCAGCACCTCCATTGCCTCCTCTGGCCCTGCTCCAACAGGTCCACGCCTTTGTGCTGAGGGCCTCAGAGCTGGAGGCAGCACTGCAGAGGGGTGTCCCCAGAGCGGAGCAGAGGGGCAGCATTCCCCCCGCCCCCCCCCACCGGCTCCTCACCCTGCTGGCCCCACTGCTGGGGATACAGCCCAGGATACAGCTGGCCTTCTGGGCTTCGAGCACCCTTGTCATGGCTTTGATTTGTTGTAATTCACCTGGGAGATGATTGTTCAACAAGCCATTGTCAGCTACAACACAGAAAACTATGTCCCCAGTTGCTTTTTAGGCATCGGTATCTCAGTTGAGGTCAGGCTTTCCAGCGCTCCATGATCCTGCCCTGTAAGGCTCTGAGGCTCCCCAAGGCAGCGCGTGCACGGCAGACTTTCCTAAAAGCCTGTTCTCCGGTTATTTTCTTGTCAGATCATCTCTATTTAAGGAATATTTGTAGAAGACAGAGAGGGATAATCATCTCTGGATGAAATGCAGAGTGAGGTACAGCTGTTCACCTGCTCCAGCCCTCCCCGACCTCCCCCCTAGTTAACCACAGGGAGATGTTTATGGAGTGATGGACTACAATAGTCATTGGTTTGAGGTTGCATGTGTTTTGGGGTTTGCTTTTTGTTGGTTTGGGTTTTTTTTTCTTCATAAAGTGCTATTATCTTGGGAAATCTTCCAAGGTGGCTAGAAAGAGAGATGGACAGGCCAAAACATGATGCACGCTGGACACCGCTCCCCGCCGCAGCCTGCCAACTCGCTTCTCCCGCCGGCTGCTTTATTAGATGCCAAATTTAGAAGCGTCGATCAAGCAAGGAGCAAGACGTACAGATGGTTTCTCTGTCAGCACAGCAGCAGGTATAGATCTTCCAGCTCACAGGGCTTGGGACCTGGCCTCAGGTCTCCCTGTTGACTCAGACCAGTCCTCCCTTTTCCTAGGAAAAAAAACTCGGAAAAAAAAAACCACCTCTGATGGGATTCAGGCTGGAAAAGCCAAACCTATTCCAAGTAGGAGATGCTGGATGGGCCCTTTTATCTCCCCCCATCACCCACACCCTTGTTCTGCCACCCTTATGTTTATTTGCTCTGCAGGTGGGGCTGACTCCTGGCCTCTTTGGAAAGCCACCACGTGCTCCAAGAGACCTTGGCGACTGCCGTTTTCCAGTTATTAGGCTGGCAATAAAATTCGAACAAGTCCATAAAACCGAAGGAAAAATCCAGCTGGAGAGCAAGTTCAGCCCAGGAAGAAGCAAAAGCTACACCAGGTTTAGCTCGGAGGCAACTCAGATTTACCCTGGGCTCGTTGCCAGGTGCAAAAAGCTTCCTGCAAACCCAGGCTGGAGACAGAGGCTTTGTCACGGCCTGGAGTTAAAATATCTCTGAAGGGGCTCCAGGAATCTCCAGACACTTGAGGGGGGATCCTGCCTGGAGAGAGGTGGGATGGATGGCAAGGCCCCAGAAGCCAATGCTAAGCAGCAGGTTGGGGGTTTTAAAATTGTAAAGTTCAGGTCTGAACTCCACTTAAATTCCACCTTTGGCACCCAAGCTTTGTGGTGGGTCACACTACGGAGTGGGACAACTGCTTTGGCTGTCTCAGTGCCTGCTCCCGAAGGCTGATCGGGAGGAGAACAGCAAAATCTGTCTCCATCTCTAGCATCGAGCCATTTCCCCACCTCCAGTGAGGACCAAAGTCCCGTGCCTCAGTTTCCCTACCTGCTCTAGGAGCCCAGCTGCACTTATCTAGCAGCGCTTTGAAGTCCATCAGTGAAACTAACCCCACATGTGAGACAGAATCACAGAATGCTATGGGGTTGGAAAGGACCTCTGGAGATCAGACTCCTCCAACCTCCTGCCAAAGCAGGGCCACCCACAGCAGGTCCCACAGGAATGTTTCCAGGTGGGGTTGGAATGTCTCCAGAGAAGGAGACTCCACCACCTCTCTGGGCAGCCTCTGCCAGGGCTCTGACACCCCTCTGCCACCCTCATAGGGAAGATGTTTCTCCTCATGTTGAGATGAACCTTCTCCTGTTCCAACCCGGGTCTCATTGCAATGTAATTATAACAATTTGTAATTATAACAATTAAATGTGGTTTTTTTCTTCTCCACTGAGAGCTTTCTCTGCTGGTTTGCAGGAGGTGGAGCGCACCTGTGTGAGTCCTACTCACCCCACCGCTGTTTCGGGCCACGTCGTTCGATTGGCACCGTTATTTCCATCGGGAATGCAGCACGGAGAGCGTGGGAAGCACGAAGGGACCAACCCACTGATCTACAGCACTCGGAAATATCCTCCTTCTCCCTTCCCTCCGCTTCTTTGTAGTTGTGACCTCTCCCTGGTGAGGCCAGTCTTCTCCTTGATGGCATTCCAGAGCTGACCAGGGCACTCAACGGTGAATTAGCCAGAACATAGAGTTCTTTGTTAAAATATTTATTTTAATATATGTAAATGGGGCAGGTTACTGTTCAAACTTACACCCAGCAGCAGGTACAGACGTTCCTTGAGTGGCAGAAGCTGGAGCACAACCAAGCCCACGTTTCTGTGTGAAACACAAGCTGCACTCCTCCATCCTGGCCTTCCCAGCAGAGAAACCTGAGCTCCTAAATTAAAACAAATGTGATATTTTGCAGGGCAAGAACGTCCTTCATCCTTCCCAGGAGGCACAGGGGTTTCATGCCACCTCTTCTTGGCTGCCAGATCACTGTCACTCAGCTGGTTTAGGGATCCTGAACATGGCACAACGTCCCCCAGTGCAAGTGGCAGTGCCTCCAGGCCCTAACAACTCTTCTGGCTCCTTCTTCTCGTTTTCCTGATGTTCCTTTGTCCTTTAAGTTTACACAGTGTGGTGACAGCGATTGTCAATGGAAACCTTCACATGAAGGCAGTGCTGCTCGTGGGACTTTGTTACCTCAACACGTTTCAGGGCACTGAGCTGATGTTTAGATACCTCCTTGTGCCCAAGATGGGAGAAAGGGTCAGAGAAGCTTCATTCACTCCTTTTGGATGCTGACGGCTGCGATCATGCTGGGGCTTCATGGCTCAGGAGCAGAGGAATTGGACCCCCATTCCCAGAACTGCCACTTGAAGCCCAGGACCTTCCCCATGTTTTGGTCAACCTCAAGCCAAACCCCAAGGTTTGACTGAGGGCCACAGAAATCTTTCATCCAGGCAGGAAAGGAGCTCCAAGACAGACCACAGGTTCTCATGCTGCGGTGTTTTAGCGACTGAGAGCCTATTGTGATGCTGTTCCATGGCAGAGAGCAGTTGAGTCGAGCCATCAAGAGGAAAAGAATGGTCGGATTTTGTTCTACAGAGCCCCTGTTGCACTGCACAACACTGGTATTTTTTTGCTTTTAGTAGCAAATATTAAGGTTAAAAGGCAACAAAGAAAGCAAAGAAAAAAAAGAAGAGAAGGAGACAGAGGGGGAGGAGGATCAGAGGCTAAAGGGCACCCAGAGCCTTGTACAAAGCACTTTGCTTTCTTTTTGATCTTGTCCTTGATCAAGAAGTTCCATCCCACTTCTGTACAGTCCCAGGCCGTATTATGACTTGTTTTCTTGACCACAAGAACAAAGACACCACCAGATATTTGCAGATATGGGCTCTCACATGCAAACCTGTATAAGGGTCACGTTTTTCAAAGAGATCTGTGTCTATTATAACCTAAACAGAAGACATGAGAGGCCTCACAAGATCAAAAGTCTGCAGCTCTGCTTTCTGGGTGAATGTAGACGATGAACTTAGGACCGCTTTCCCTCCACCAAATTTTGAAGCAAACTGGACAAAGGAGTGATCACAAAGAATTCGTTTTTCAACACGGTTTCTGAAAGTTTGTGTTGGGAAGACCAGAGAGATAAGGAGACCCTCTAAACGCATCCACTCAGAGTAATATCCTAAATAAAAGCTGGAGAAACACACACCAGGGAAACTTGTCCACTGGAAAGCTTTCAACCAGAGTCCAGACCTTCTTAAATGCCAAAGTCAATCAACCTCAAGACACGAAACCATCGGAAATCGGGCTTCCTACTTGCAATGTTCACAGGAACATGGAGTTTTATTTCTCTTTTTGACAACCTACAAGAAATAAAAAGCTAGTTGCCAAACCGTACAAATTTAAAATGAGCAGCTGTTCACCAGGGAAAGACTCACAGCTAATTATGAACCTCGTCTAAGAACCTCAACATTAGGCTCACAGGATGAGTCAGATTGGAATGGACCTCAGGAGGTCTCCAGCCCAAACCCCTGCTCAAAGCAAGGTAAGCTTTGAGGTCACCGGGTTCCTCGGGGCATTATCCTGCTGAATCACAAAAGTCTCCAAGGATGGAGGCCGTGCAACCTCTCCGGGCAGAGGTTCTTCTCCAGATCCTTAAGTTGCAATGCTCCTGAACAGGAAGGTATCGATCGATGGCAAGTGAATCACAGAAAGTTCACAGCCAGGGAGCGTTGACTGATCTCTCTCTTGAGGTTCCTCATCTTGTCAACACTTATTAACGCCAGGAGGACTAAGAGTTTTGGCAGAGTCCAGAACATCTCTGCAAAGTAAAGTTCTCTAGGGAAAGTGCAGAGCACAGTCCTTTTCCCCCCCAAAAAACCCCCATAATCCACCCATTGCCCAGAGTGATCTCAATCTCTAAATTTAAACTAGGAAATCAGCTGTCATCGAGAAAGTAACCTCGGTATTTTCAGCCACCAAAGAGGAGGATCCCTGATGTAACCTGGAGCTCCTCCATCGCAATAGCAACGCTCCAGCAATCCCCGGTGCCTTATGTGGGAATATGCCTCCACCGGTCTCTGACTGGCCCCAGGGTGGGAGGAGGGCTGCACAAGCAGGTTCAACTGGTGTAAGGTATGATGGGAGCAAGTCGTAGCCCATGCCTGGGCTTATTTCACATACCCTGCCATCCCACAATATCATCAGGCTCTAAGAAGACTTTGGCAAGACCCAACGTATCTTACGAGTGACGAGTAGATCCAAAAAGAGTTACCCCGTAAGTTACCAGTAGGAAACAGCTGGAGAGAATCATAGAATCATTCAGGTTGGAAAAGACCCTTGGGATCAACAAGTCCAACCATCAACTCCACGCTATAAAGTACTCCCCTACAACATATCCCCCCCAACATCCCATCTAAATGACTCTTAAATACATCCAGGGATGGTGAATAGTTCCATAAATGCAGGTCTACGAGACTACAGCCCATCACAGGTGGGGACTGGTCGCAGTTAGGCACAAGTTTCTCCCAGTTTAGGTACTTTTACATAACATTTCCTACCACACGTACTACCTTGACTTACTTATTCCCTGCTTTTCCTGCATGAATAGAGCCCATTTCCAAAAATCTGATGGGCACTTTACGTGGTGCGTTAGAGCCAGCAGGAATGAAACAACGTAGATGCTCATTCAAATAACTGCGTTGTTATTGCAGCCCTGGTTTTGGTTGTCTCAAAGCACTTCCTGCAACTACGGACGAGGCTCGGCTCTGCCCCAACGCTGGAGCAAAGCCACGGGGCTTAAATTTGGATAGGATTAGGAAAAAGGTGTCTGGGTAGATGCAACAGCTCCTTACTTCAGAGATACAACTGCAACGCGGAACTGCATCAGCGGGGAGGAATTTTTCATGCTAATTTTCATCCCTGTATTATTCATCATCTCGTTTCCCTCTGCGGTTCATACCTCGCCAAAGCCAGTGATGAAGACCCGTCCGTGGCATTATTCTTATTAATGAGTGAACGGGAAAGAAGCCCAAAACGACTTTTGGTTTCCAGACCGAGTTTCAGGGACCGCCGCTCAAAATAACAACCTATTTACCTGCGATGGGAAGATGGTTTAATTGGGAAATCTCATTTAGGCTCAGTTTTTATCTCACTTCTTTTTATTTGCCACTATTAGAGCACACACACACACGCACATCCCGGTGAAACCAGAGCAGGGTAACAAACAGAACTCTCCTGTGGGTCATTATTTCCTCCTGGCTCTAACTCCCAAATCCTTCCCTTCGCACAAAAACACAGCTCTGGTGACACATCCCCCAAGCACAAGGGATCAGCTCAGCCTTTTTGGACTGATTCTAGACTCTGTTCCAAGACCCCTCTCCGCAGCAGGGTTATGAAATACCCGTGATGAAGTTGCTGAGTCAAGCTTTTTATTTTTTTCCCCTCATATACCGCACCTCTGCCCTACGTAACCGAAAGGTCACCTATCCAGCACCTCCCAGCTCCTCTCTCCCTTACTCACTGAGATGCTGGAGGTATTTCCCGTCCTAGACAACCGGTTCTCAGGCTCCAAGCAATGGAAATCGATACTGAAATGCAAATGCTGTATCTCCACTTTGTTTCTAACTATTTGAGACGTTCTCCTTCCCTTCACTTTAGTCTTCACTGCCTCCTTCATCTCCAAGAGAACCTCTGCTGTGAGAGGGGCTCAGCCTGGAGAAGAGAAGGCTCCAGGGAGACCTCAGAGCCCCTTCCAGTCCCTTTTAAACGGGCTCCAGTAAAGCTGGGGAGGGACTCTTGATCAGGGAGGGGAGCCATAGGACAAGGGAGAAGGGTTTGACCCTAAAACAGGGGAGATGGAGATGAGATGTGGGGAAGAACTACTTTGGTGTGAGGGTGGTGAGAGCCTGGCCCAGGTTGTCCCAGAGAAGCTGTGGCTGCCCCATCCCTGGAGGGGTTCAAGGCCAGGTTGGAGGGGGCTTGGAGCAACCTGGTCTGGTGGGAGGTGTCCCTGCTCATTGGAACTGGGTTGGAACTGGATGATCTTTAAGGTCCCTTCCACCCCAAACCTGTCTATGATTCTCTGAATGCCACAAGCCCAGTCACTTGGCTTCTTGTTCTTAGGTGCAGCTCGGCCTTCCAAGGGTGAGAGTAAACTGAGCTCAATTTTTCTCTATTCCCCCTTCCAATTTGAAAGCTCATTTCTTAGTACTATTGTGTTTATCACTATCACTCTTCCCCCTCACCAGCACCATCCAAACCGACCCAAATTTCTCCCTTGCCCATCAGCGTCATGCTCCACACCTCCTGGGAGCAGAGACATTAGAGGGAGCCAAACCACAGAGACAAGCACTGGATGGGCAATGATGCCAAAAAAACTTGCAGATTTCCTGCTGGAGCACCTATGGAAAAGGAACAACTTCTTTTTCCTTCATGTCTTCCCATTTACTCACGCCGAACACGCCCCGGTGTTTCCTGTCTCGGCAGAAGCTGTATTTGCTGTACACATAAGCCTCATTCAGAAGACACAAGACTTTTGCCACCAGGGTTGTTGCCCCTGGATGTTTTCTGGGATCACAGCATCAAACAGGTTGCACTTGTTTCATTTGAATCGAAAACAATTCTCCCCATCATTCAGGGAGCCAGTTTAAGAGAAGTATTTTAAAAATTAAAACGTGATTTAAATGAATGCAGAATTTATGGGTGGCTACTTGTTTTGCTATCGACAGAAATAATCAGATTTCAGAAACTCTTTGAAAAACGTTGCCTTGAGCAAATGGATCCCAACACACACAAGAAGTCACACCTACGACCTATCGCAGGCCACATACCTTTGGAAACCCTTGGATGTAAGTGAGTTCAAAAAATCACCGCGCAGTATTAAGTGTAGCATTTATTAGAGCTCCTGAGACATTAAAAATCTAAATATCTTATTACTTATTTGAGAACTTAAAAGGTTCTTGGGGGAAGGTGAGATCAATTTTGGAAAGCTCAGCCCACATCTGTGAACCTGCTGGTAAGGCCGCTGTGTTTGTGCCACCACATTTGTCACTTCCATGAAAAGATGAAGAAGGCATTGCTATATTAAAGAAGTTGTGAATACAACTTCATGGATATAATTAACACACATACAATGTGTCCTTTTTAAAGATGATAGAGCTGGATACTTTTTTTGCAGCCTTTTTCTATCACATCATAATTATTTTTTTCTTGCAATAAACCAGAGAGGTTCTTATTTCCTCTCGATTCCTGAAACAAGGAGACTTCGTGCATCATTTGGCAGCTCTGTGCCAGCAGTTTGTACTTGCATTTCCAAAAACACGGCGTGTTATTTGCATTGCCAGTTGCATCACTGTTTTTCTGTGTAAAAACCTCCCTTGAATCTCACCAATCGCTGCCTTTCCCCCCCACCCCTCTATTGAATAAACAGTGGCTGAAGGCAAGAAGAACACCGCAGGGCAGGAAAATATCCCAGATGGAGGCTAAATCACAGAATCTCAGGGATTGGAAGGGACCTTGAAAGATCACCCAGTCCAATCCCCTGCCGGAGCAGGAACACCCAGAGCAGGTCACACAGGAACGTGTCCAGGTGGGGTTGGAATGTCTCCAGAGAAGGAGACTCCACAACCTCTCTGGGCAGCCCCTTCCAGTGTTCCCTCACCCTCACTGGGAAGAAGTTTTTCCTCATATTTAAGTGGAACCTCTTATGTTCCAGCTTGTACCCATTGCCCCTTGTCCTATCATTGGATGTCACTGAGAAGAGCCTGGCTCCATCCTCCTGACACTCACCCTTTCCATATTGATAAACATTCATGAGGTCACCCCTCAGTCTCCTCCAAGCTCAAGAGACCCAGCTCCCTCAGCCTTTGCTCCTCTGGGAGATGCTCCACTCCCTTCAGCATCTTTGTAGCCCTGCCCTGGACTCTCTCCAGCAGTTCCCTGTCCTTCTGGAACTGAGGGGCCCAGAACTGGACACACTATTCCAGATGGGGTCTCACCAGGGCAGAGCAGAGAGGGAGGAGAACCTCTCTCCACCTACTAAACACTGATACCCTGTTCACTACTGGCTTAAGTTGATAAACTTGGTGGAATTTTGTGACGCAGCCCCAAAATTTCAGCTTCCCAGTGACAGGGTTGATGCATAAAATAGTATTTTCCAAAGGAAATGTGTTGATCAGCCCTTGAGATGTAGAAAATGAGCTGCTCGCTGATGGCTTCCCCGTCCTGGGAAAGCGTTTGGGGATTCTCCAGGGAGATGGTTGGACGGGAGACTTGACCAAGCGTTAAGGAATAGTAGGGAAGGCGAGTTGTAACAATCAAACGACGCCGATGTTTAAATACCAAAATACACAGGTCACATATTGCCATCTGCTCCTACTCAATCGCACCCACTCGGGTGCTCTTCGGCTCGGCTGCTCATCGGAGCAGGTATCAACTCTGCTCAAACATCTACCCCTTCCCGATTGCTTTCTCATGGGAAATCACAGTTACTGGAGCCAGCAAACATCCACATTCGTTTTTCTTTAAACAAGCCAGGTATTATTAAACAGGAGATGCCAAGTTAAGAGTTGATATTTCATATTTACAAGGGTTTAGAAACCAAACAAGACCTCACACTATATCTGACCCCATCGGAATAATATCTAGAAAATTATCAAAAATAATACTGGAATGTACAACTCCGCAGAAATAAGACAAGATACCAGAAAAAAACCCAAAACCCTCTAGAAAGCTCGTTTTAACTCTAGAATTTCACGTTTCCAAAACGCACAGCTCACCCTGCATTCCCACCCCTGCGAGGAGACAGGAGGAGCTGAAGGTATTCAGCAGACATCAGCGTCTATATTCTGCAAGTGACAGATGCAAAGGAAGGGATTCATTTCCCCTACCATAAGCCATCTGAAAAATTAAACACTTGATAATCATCTTGGCTTCTTTTTTAACACGGATTAAAATAGCTGCTGTGTGCAAGTCTCCCTTTCTTTCTCCCCAGAGGCTGTATAAAGCATTTGAGAGTCGAACTTGAGGGAGGGGGGTGTGTGTGTGAAATTAAATCAAAGGCATCCCACCCTGGGCTCAGCTCCTGAATGCCTGGCCTGAATCCAAAGCGCGCTGGAGTCCCTGGGAAATAAATAAATAATTAAATAAATGACATAAAATCATAGATGTAATTCTGGAAGGGTGTTTTAGTCCTCTGCCATCGGTGCCCAGAGGTTTGGGGAGGTGAGGATGACTGGGAGGTGGTTCTGCAGCCCAGCGGAGCAACCCAAGGCACCCAGCGTCCTCCAGGACAGGAGTATCCAATTGCTTTGGTTCAAAAGGCAAGGGAGACGTGGAAGCAAGGAAGGAGCTTGCACTCTCCATCGCTCTGGTGAAAGTAATTGAAATTATTTTCCACTGTTAAGATACTGCTGACCCCTACCAGAGCGGCACTGCTCTGCAAAGGCATGCTCTGAAAGCATCTGGGAAGTTCAAAGGTTACAGTCAAATCCAGAAAAAGTTCCAATGGGGGGGGAAAAAAGGGAGAAAAAATAAGAAAAAGAGTTTAAATTTGCCTGTGACCTCCAGCCTGAGAGACTTTTTAATTGCACTGTAACAAACAAGCAAATGCGTGTGTGTGTGCACGGACCCAGAAGAGAACAGAGCCCCGGCCAAACCAGCTTCTCCTCCTGACAGCAGCACCCTGCTCGAGCCCCACGCTTTAATTGGGTTTAATTTAACCCCCCACGTTAATTCACCCAGCCAAAGGGTGTCCCGCTAGCATCCTCCCAATGGCACGGGGCTGTAGGTGCTGCAGGGAGCAGGCAAGCAGGACTACAAGCCCCCAGCTGCCAGAAAAAGCCCTCCTGGATGAGCGAGAAGGACTGGGAAACATTTAGAGACCTAAGTGGGGGGGAGGGGAGGGCTGCTTGGGATGGAAAAGTCCTGGAAAGGAGCCCCCCCACCATTTTTACTGCTAGAGCACAGCATAAACCACTAAAAAAAGTAAAACCTACTGCTTGCAAGACAGGGTTTTATCCTTTTTACCCTTTCTTGGTTGCATATTTAGTGTCCAGCTGTCAGAGGAAGGTGCACAGGGAGCGGAGCGGGAGCAGGGAGGGGAAGAAGCTCATCCCCATTCTTCTTTTTCTTTATTTACACGGCAGATACTGGTTTTCCACACACGCTGCCAGCTCCACACAAACTGGGTTGGTGGGGTTTTTTTTGTTTGTTTTGAATACACGTTCCATTGAGAAACAAAGCTCAAGACACAAAACGCTGGCCCCGGGTGAAATGTGGAAAGAGGCCGGGCTCGGTGACTGCTGCGATTCATCTGACTAAGCAGCACTTGACATTTGGGTTTGGTGGGTCTCAAGTTTCCCTCGAGTGAGATATGGGCTGACTCTGCTGCAGCCAATCTGGGTCTGAGGCTGGAGATGATGCCGGAGGGAGGAGGGAGGCGAGGGACGAGCACATCCCAAGTCAAGGAACGCGCTGCCAGGCAGGGTAAGCCCAGCTCCAGCGAGCCTGACCTCAGCTGCACCGCTGCCCCATCCTCCTCCACCGCCTTCTGGGGATGTTGCTCAGCTGCAAATTCTTCTTATTTCTCCCCACCCCCCGCCTCCCTCCACGATTCTTGCACTTATTTTAGTTTTTCTTCACCCAGTTACGAGAGTTTTGCGCTTCCCTCTCGCAGCGCGGTTTATCTTCTGTTGTAATCGGAGGCACGTGGAAGCTGTTTTACAAGACCAGCATCGAATTTCCCAACCCGGGTTGAGCTTGGTGCAATATCACCAGTGGCAGAAAGGGAAATCCTCGCTGCCCTCCCGCTTTTCAGAAGAAACCTGGTTAAACTGAAATCATCCCAAAGCTTCCCGAGACCCGTGCTGCAAGGAGCCCGAGCCCGAATCCATCAGGATGGAGCCAGCTGGAAGGAGCTGGCCGTGGCGCGTTTTCCTTCGATGCCAAAAACTTCCCAGAAGCACAAAGTTTCTCTTCTAAATGGCACTTGAAGATCTCTAAAATCCTTTAAGCTTCACGTTTCCCTAGTGCGGCCGCATCCACATGTTTCTTCCTCCTCCCCACCCCGAGATTCTGCCTCCGAGCAAGGACCAACAGAGGGGAATTGCAACAGAAATAACACCAATAGTAACAGAAGTGCCATTGCAAGGGTTGTTAAAAGCATCACCCATTCCCCAGTCAAGTACTGCAATCCTCCTGGACACAATATAAAACGGAGTAAAAACTCCTTTATCGCCTTATTTCGCGCCACACCACACACCCCCACACTCCCCTCCCCCCCAAAGACCATTGCTTGTCTCCCAGCTGTCCCTAAAGACCCGCTTGTCACCCTCATTTCCACTTCTTGAGAACTCAGATAAGTGGAAGTGAAAGTTGCAGAACTGGTTGCACAACCCATGCAAAAGAAGTTGAGCATGAACACAAAACGCGTTTCTTGGGTGAGAACAAGCCACCACGACCCTCAAAGTCCCAAGAGGCATCATCCACCCGTCCAAAAAGGCACCCCTGACCCCAGTCCCATTGAAATGGGTGGGGGAAAAAAACCCATAAATCCCATTAACCCCAGACCTCAAGCACTGGTGGACACTGCCAAGCCACGGGTTGTAAACTCTATTTGCCAGGTACCTCCATCCTTTACCTTCAGGTTGTGCCTGGCCTTCTGTCCCAAAGCAGAGCCCTGCTGCTCTCTGCCAGCCCAGCGACGGGCATCAGCAAGACCTTGGGCAAAGCTCAGCCCACCAATAATCCCCCCTCCTTGTAGCAGATGCTGGAGCTCTCCTAAGCGTGGTCTCAGGCCCTGGTGTCTGTTTGTCATCAGCCATGTGATGTGACTGCAGGGACACACAGGTTTCATGGGCGCTGCACGTTGGTACAAGTCCCAGGATCATAGAAGAGTTTGGAAAAAATCATCCAGTTCCAACGGCCTGCCCTGGGTAGGGACACCTCCCACCAGCTCCATCCAACCTGGCCCTGAACACTTCCAGGCACGGGCAGCCACAGCTTCTTTGGGCAGCCTGGGCCAGGGTGTCACCACCCTCACACCAAAGAGTTTCTTCCTAATATCCAACCTAAATCTCCCCCTCTTTCAGTGTAAATCCATTCAACCTCGCCCTATGGCTCCACTCCCTCCTAAGGAGTCCCTCCCCATCTCTCCTATGAGCCCCTTTTAGGTACTGAAACTCCAGTCGTGCAAGATATGGCCCATTCCTGAGCTTAGAGTGCACCTGAGATACTCATCTCCTCTGCAAAGACCAGCTGGGCCTTTTCAAAGGCAGCTTTGAGAGTGCCAATGTGGACAATTGACGGCTAGGAACAGTCTAGCCTCAGTGGCCCACACAAAGAACCCTGCAAGAGCAGCAACGGGAGTAATTCACAGCACCCTGAGAGATAAAACTGCGCTCCTGCCCTTTCGGATCATCCCACAGAACCTCTGCTGGCTGCGAAAACGCTGCAGCACATCCTGACCTGCCCTTTGATGCTCTGCTTGGCCGAAGGCATCAGCCCCTGCACCTTCACTCTGACGAACATCCCGCAGCCACCCAGCCTACAGAAGACCTCCCTCCAGCTGCCAAGCACAGGAGCTGCAGGTGGTGAGGGAGCAGGTATAACCAGCCTGCCAGAGAACCTGCCACCCAGCAAGTCCACAGCCCAAACCCAAACCCCATCCAGAACAAACAAAGTGGAGAATCTATTTCTCTGAGGAACAGCTTGTCCCGGTCGTGCTGTTGAAGCCTCAAGTGTTTCACGGCAGAGTAACGTCATCCTGACAGGCCCTTTTGGAAGGGTGCACACTCAAAGGTTTGAGGTACACCTACAAAATGGAAATAAAGAGGTCAAAGCCAGGAGAAAGGCCACGCTTTATAGCACAGACTGATCCTGAGTCCTACATATTTGCTCTGATTGTCTTTAGTTTTCAGACACAGGTGAGAGGGGACCACCACAAATACAGCTCTGGTGTAATTCCAGGTCTCACAAAAAAGAGGGAAATAAGCTTTTTTTCCCCTGTTCCTCAGGAAGGGCACAAGCTTTAGCACTCGTGGGTTTTTGGCTGCCCCAGGGCAAGCTGGGAGATTTAACNTCCAGCAGGGGGACTGGACTGGATGAGCTTTCAAGGTCCCTTCCAATCCCTGAGATTCTGTGATTTACGGTGGGGTTTGACCTAAAGGATTTCATTTCTACCAAATCCACGCTTTGAACAGATTAACAGTCACTTCAGAACATGCCAAAGTGACCCCTCTACCGGCCTCAGCGGGGCTCACAAATCATACATTTACGCAAGGAATAAAAACTTCCCCGGGGACAAACAACAGACTGCACAAACGCGTCTGTTCAGCAACCGCCGAGAACACTCGGTCCTTAATCGGACGTCGGGAACGCGGCACACGCCAACACAACCTCGTCTCACCTCAGCTGGGATTCAGACCCCGTGGTCGTGCCAGGCAAAAAGAGGACAGCAGGGCTCCAAGCACCAGATGGGGGTGAATCAAGCAGTTGCACCAAACAGTAAGGAGGACACACAGGCGCTCCTAAATCTGCACCTCAATCACCACGTCCTCGTTTTTGGAGGCTGAGGATCCTCCTTTGGTGGGCCGGAACCCTTTATCGCAAGCAGATCAGGAGCTGTTTCAGCCGGTGACGCCGCATGTGACCGGTTTGAATGTCAGGTGTTGAATCACGCCACGGAGCTCCCCACCTGCAACCTGTTCTTGGCCAATGTCAACAGCAGGTCCTCGTTGGGAAAGAGCCAGCTAGGATGCCTGCAGCCAGGAGAAGCTTAAGGGTTGGAATGGAAAAATGAGAGCGGGGCCATGAGTTTGAAAGTCAGGCTTTGACTAATTATTGAAAACATTCTGATTATGGTATCTATTTTATGCAATGAGCTACAGCGTTGGACCAGGCATCTACCCTGGCACTATCAAGGTTTGGGTTGGAAGGGTCCTTAAAGATGATCCAGTTCCAACCCCCCTGCCATGGGCAGGGACACCTCCCACCAGACCAGGTTGTTCAAAGCCCCCTCCAACCTGGCCTTGAACCCCTCCAGGGAAATATATAATATTTTCACAAGCTATCTCGCACAGGGAGTCCTTTCAGAAGTTTACACTTTATTTCACAAAAAACCTCATCTTCCACTCTTCTTCTTTTAGCTAAGAGTTGACCTAATAGCTCTGCTCCTGAATTCTACCCAGGGCTTGACCCAAGGCCCGAAGGCTGTTACCTACTGACTTCAGCTTGAGGTTTGCACAAGGAAAATATTGAGAAACGTGGTGGGTAGAAGAGGGAGCTAGTTTGGGAATCCAGCTTTATGGGTGCCTACACCTCACAGTTTTGCATCATGGAATGATTTGGGTTGGAAGGGACCATCCAGTTCCAACCTCCCTGCCCTGGGCAGGGACACCTCCCACCAGACCAGGTTGCTCCAAGCCCCCTCCAACCTGGCCTCGAACCCCTCCAGGGATGGGGCAGCCACAGCTTCTCTGGGACAACCTGGGCCAGGCTCTCACCACCCTCACAGGAAAGAAGTTCTTTACAATATCTCATCTAATTCTACCTTCTTTCAGCATCTTGCTTATAAACGTACTTTGTTTTTCTTATGCAATATTTTCTTTAGAACCACGGATGGGAGACAAGAAAAGAAACAGGAGCCAACCTGCAACATCAAACCCAATCAGAGAATCTCCTGACACACAAAAATCTTGCTTCTGCTTGCAGTCCTTGAGAAGCAGGCTGAGGTATGAGAGGATGTTCACCACACCTGTAGCAATCTCATGGAGAAGCCCATTCCAGCAGTGGCACATCGCTCTGGCTACCCAGAAGTTGTACCACCTAATTTCACAAGAGTCTGAGCAACAGGTACTGTAAATTAGGGTTACAGCTCCACCACCAAGCAATGTGGAAGCTGTTTTAAGAGAGCATCAGCTCATGCAACACAAAGTCCTTGAGAACTTGACTCCCAAGAGCTTTAGTGTTGTCACCATGGTAGTGCAACTGTAGGAAAAAGTTCCTGGAGGAACTCATGCTCTGGGGGCTGGGAAGGGAGAAGGAACCAAGAGGATATCCCTGCTCCCTGAGTACAGCACGTGAATTTTTTAAAAGATTTTAAAATTATTTTAAAAAAATAATCACAGAATTACAGAATCACAGAATGCTGTGGGGTTGGAAAGGACCTCTGGAGATCATCTAAGTCCAACCCCCTGCCAAAGCAGGGCCACCCACAGCAGGTCCCACAGGAACGTGTCCAGGTGGGGTTGGAATGTCTCCAGAGAAGGAGACTCCACCACCTCTCTGGGCAGCCTCTGCCAGGGCTCTGACACCCTCACCCCAAACAAGTTTCTCCTCAGATTCAAATGGAACTTCCCATGTTCCAGCTTGTGCCCGTTGCCCCTTGTCCTGTCACTGGGAACCAGTGAGAAGAGTCTGGCTCCATCCTCCTTCAACCCACCCTTCAGATACTTGTAAACATAGATAAGGTCTCCCTTCGGCCTTCTCTTCTCCAGGCTAAAGAGTTCCAGCTCTCTCAGCCTTTCCTCATCAGCGAGATGCTCCAGTCCCTCCATCAGCTTTGTTGCCCTACGCTGGACTCTCTCCAGCAGTTCCCTGTCTCTCTTGAACTGGGGAGCCAGTTGACCAGATCCCTCCTCAGTCTTCTCCAGACTGAAAAGCCCCAAGTCCCTCAGCCTTTTCTTGCAAGACAGATGTTCTAGGCCCCTCACCATTTCTGTAGCCCTAATACTGAATAAATACTAGTGGCTGTGTAGGATAGTTTTATTCCGTGTCCAGCACCTGCCACAGTGAGATCTTAGTTATGTCCATGCTTGCTCTTTCCCACAATTTCTACCCACTCCATGATCTACCTCCTTATTACCTTCCCCTGAATCTTAAACATTTCAAGAGGGGACACTTGGAGCATCGGTCACAAATACTGAGTTCTCCCTTTTTGTTCACCACCACCTTTTTTTTCCATCTGAGCCAAATTTTTACCACTCCACCAACAGGAGGTTTGCTCAATCTCACAGTTTCATTCCTACTCTTAAAATACAATTTGGAAGTTTCTGGAGTCTGATGGGAATGCTTTTTTCTTAAGAATTATAGCTTTAGTTTTCTTTAGCTGAGAAACTTTAGCCTTGTGAGCGTGAGAACAAAAACCTCCCGAAAAGGAGTTGTTTAATGGTCAGTTCACTGATTAGAGATCCAGTAAACACAACTTCTGTGCTCTGTCATCAGTTAAGTTCTCCCTTCTGTGTTTAAATTAAGTTATTTTCTGCTTCACACTCTTTCTAGATTTCTCAAATCCCCTTTCAAGACCTCAAAAATCTCTATAATAAACAACCACAGCAGAGGGGAAAACCATTGCAGCCTGAAGTAGCCTCACAAGCAAAACAAAAAGCCCAATGATTTTACTGTGTGTGTCTTACACTAGAGCTAAATGTTTATAAAGAGGAATTAAGATATTTTATTATTATTTTTTGCTCTCTCCCTGGCAACAGCTGTGATAAATATGCTTCTAGAGAGCCATATGTGAAAGAGAAGACATAAAAATTCTAAGGTCCAGTTTGTTGCCAACGCTCGAGATCTCTCTACATAAAACTTGTGGGACTTCTCTTTTGAGATACAGTCAGATGGTGTTTCCCAACCTCATTAACTCATCAGTAACAGGAAGGATAAACGTTTCACACAGGTTATCAGGCAGCACCAGAGAAATAAACACCCAAGACCTTCTCCCACTCCCTGTTCCTTCCAACCCCCATAGTTCACAGGTTTTAGGTCACAGAAGGAAAAAGAAATATAAAATTGGAAGTATCAAAGCGGCCTGGGGCTAATGCAGAGGGCCTGCTCTTACAGCTGTTTTGGGGACAGTAATGAACCATGATGGCAGTGGCCAGACTCTGCCCTTTTCCACCACCAAGGGCAGGAATTTGCTCTGTCTGCTGTTGTGTCTAGGTCAGGCAGCACAATCTCTCCACGGCTCGGCACCTTTTATTGTCCTGAGTGTGCAGTGTTAAGCTTCTGTGCAACACCTCGCCGTCTCGCTGATTTTCAACGAGATGAAAGCTGGGGTTTCACAATCATTCCTGCCACATTTGGGCAATTCCTGATCTCTCAAGAAAACAGATTCAGCCCAGGTAGGGTGTGAACACAGAGGCAGCTCTGCTCCTGCTGAATCAGAGCAAGAGCCTGACCACCAGTGGAAACACAATAGCTTCTCTGGCTTAATACCTGCCAAGATGAATTTATCACGCTGACAATTTCAACAAGCTGTGGATTAGTAGTTCACACCTGATCTGCC
Source organism: Nycticryphes semicollaris (assembly GCA_013400055.1). NCBI lineage: Eukaryota > Metazoa > Chordata > Aves > Charadriiformes > Rostratulidae > Nycticryphes > Nycticryphes semicollaris. Next base: position 13,303 of record VXBJ01002662.1, on the reverse strand, counting down.
CTGCAATTCCTGTGGCTCCAGCGTTTGGACCCGGCACTACTAGCCCTCCAGCCGGATTTGGGATCAAACAGCAGCCTTGAAGAAGTTCAAATATGTTACTCTTTTATCTCAACTCACCTTCCATGAAGAAATACTTATTGGTTATAAAACTAATGCCAACAATCATGTTCCAACCTACCCTTTCAATTTAATTCTTCATTTAAAGGCACCAAAGTCAGCAAAGACATCCCTGCCACAGGTTCCTTGTAGCTGTAGAAGAGGGGAAACTGCACCCCCGTTATCAAACCCTTAGTTTGTGAACTCTCAGAAGGATTTCTTTCCCCTGTGATTTCCGCCCCCCACCCCACCAGCACCCCAGTGCAGCATCCGGCTGACCCAGTCAGACAGGGACTCTGCCAGGTGGAGAGGCGAGACGGAGCTCTGCCCAGCTTAACAGCATCGCGCCAGATGGAAAACGTCTGGATTTACAGAGGGAGGAAAAGCTTATTAGAAAGAGTCTCACAGTGAGGTGAGATTTGCCTGAAACCGCGCACCTCAGATATTTAATTTATGTTTTTTAGACAATGCTGCACAATATCCCATCTTAATTACTGGAGCCCCACCAGCAGCATAATAGAAAAAACCCAGAAAGGAGTGCAAGAGGTAAATCTATCTCTATCAGGTCTCTGTACCTTCTCCCTCTCTCTCACATACGGTTGCCTAGGATTAAGGTTTAGCATTCTCTTCTTCATCTTCTGCCAGACATAGTACCTCAGCCATCAGCTTGTTGAACAAGTCCTCTCAAATTGCAGCTGGAACTCACTCTGTAAAACAACAAATACTTTCTAAATCACTCGAAAAAAAATCAAGCAGCACCAGAGACCCTGGGGCGTACAGCGGCAAAGAGGTGTTGGCACCGTGGCACCTGCCGGTTTATAACCCACAAAAGGAGAAACGAGACCTGAAATTCTGGGTGGTTTAGTTTCAAGGTTAATTTAGCCTGCACTTGGGAGAAAAGCTGGGCTACTGTGTGTATGGAGGACAAGTGCTTCTGTAACGCAGCGAGGTCTGGAAGGTGTTTAGAACGCACCACCCGGTGGTAGAAAGCTGTATCGACTAAATATCACACAGCTTTCAGGCAGGCAACGAGTAATTTCCACGACTGCTTTCTTTTCTCACACATTTCAGGAAAGAAAAAAAAAAAACATAAAATCAATATTTTCTTTATATTGTATGTTAACTCACATAAAAAATCCACCTGAGCCTAAAAAGAAAAGAACAAACTAGTTTGCACTTGGTACAATCATGGTATGTAATTATCCCTCTAAAACCTAACACATTTCATCTGTATCCTTTGCACTTTCCAGAACACTATTAAATTGCCCCAATCCCGATTGCTCTCATCAGAGATTCCTTCATATCCCAAAGGCAGAAACACACTTCTTACCATTGTTGTATCGGGAAACTGGAGAACACACTATGGAATGATGTACAAGGATGAGATATTACTTCTGTGATCCTGTAATAAATAATTGCACTTGCTGGTAAGGCCAGGCTCAGGGTAAATCCTCAAGGCTGGGAGTCCCCATATATTGTGGAAGACTGGTTTGGGAATCAAACGTCAAGGCTTGTGTTCATCCTCGGTAAGAAAAAGCTAATATTCTCAAGAAGGATATCTCCATGAAGACAAAAATCAGTGGTAACTCACTCAATGACTGGTGGCCTCCCCACAGAGATTGACTGCCAATGGTCTCAACCCTTCAATGGTTTAACTGACACGAAATATCCCTTTTTGGTTTTGAGAGCAGTCTAAAAAATCAGCCCCGTTTCACATGGGCAACAGAAAGCAGAACCACAAGTTTGGAAAATGTACACATAACTCACCCTAATGTGAACACTTAGGTTGGTTTTAAACCTAAAAAAAAGGGATTGAATTTTCTTTAGCCAAACCGGAGTTGGCATCCTTAAGAGGGAGTGTTTATATGACCAGGTGCCGCAACCTGACATCATGAGCTAAAAGAAAAGCAACTAAGTTTACCCCCAAAACAAGAGCATTTTCCCTTAATGAAAAAAAAAGACACTGAACTTTAATACCTGGAAGCTGTGGAAGAAGCTGCATCTATCACAAAAGGCAATACAAGAAGCCCCAGTAACTTAACGGGAAACGATTTTACACAACAAAGCCCCTCAGCACAAGGTTTTGCAGGAAATGAGCAGGGTAAAAACGCAATGATACGGGAATAAGCAGCTGGCTCACGCAGCAAAGCAAGGTTACAAGCAGGATGTACAATCATCTGTGCTGATAACACATTCCTGAGTTACCTGGAAAAAATGAGGTGGACATCGTGATGCATTTTGCAGAACATCCACAATTATTCAGGATGACTTAATAGAGCTCTCACAGCTACAATTACACACAGAGCTCAGAAAACTGAGCGATAAAAGCAGGAAACGAAACATTATGTGCAAAATAAAGTGCACGAAGGGGATTATTCTTCTTTACCGTACCTACAAAGCCATGAGCTCTGAAAGAACTGTTACTACACGGAGATGAGATCTTGGAAAAAAAACCCGCGGCCAGTTCTCTGAAATGAGAGTTCAGTGATAATCCACCATCACAGGAGGAAGAGGGAATTAATTACAGGTTCTTATGGAAGGAACTAAGAATAGAAAACATCCTGCTTGACAAACCCAACGTGGCACCTGCCTCTTGAAATGGTGAAACCCCACTAACCCTAACTCAGATACATTAGAAAGAGAACAACAGATACTGGGTTAGATGAACATCTAAAAACCCATCTTTACGGCAGCTGGGTTTTTTTAAGAATCTGTAGAAACAGCGTTAAACATTTCTACAGTCACTAAAGCCCCAGGAACAGTGATCGACTGTTACCCACCAGTTGTAACAACACTTGCCTTGACCTGAATTTCTTGCCAGGCCTGACAGTCAGGTTTTGAATAACCTCCCGTCTTTCCCAACCCTCACAGCTCGTGCCAGCGGAGTGGCAAGAAGCAGCTGGAGGTGAGCAATATTTTGGCAGAGGATGAGGAAGACTAAAGGCTGAAGCCTTTGCTACTTTATTAGTCTGCAGGCCCAAGAGGTGCAGATGAGACTGTCCGAGGAAATGAAGAAATGAGTTGCTGTATGTAAGCAGTTTCCAGGCAGTGACAGAGTTAGATGCAAGTCATCCCCCCCCTTTCTCCAGGCTGGCAGATCTGCTAGAATTCTCCTAAACACCAATATTTCCTCAGCCAGGACAAAGACTCTCTCCAAAACCCAACGCTGATTTATCAGGAGTAACACAACTCACAGGGATTTACTTGAAAAATAAACAAACAAACCAACACCAAGCTCCTTTTTCTTTCTTTTTTTTTTTTCTGTTATGTTTGTTTATTGTTCTTTTGGGAGGCACAGTGGAAATTTCAGCTTTTGCTCCTTTTCTTTTCCCTTGCAAAACAGCAGGGGCCAGGTTAGAGCCATCAATCAGTACAGACTTCAGAAAGCTGCCGATTACATTTGTACATTTCCTGATGACAAAAGAGGCACGTGTGCCAGACAGCAGAAATAAAGACACTTTAAGCCATACTTGCTTAAAAGGCTACACCGACTGCTATTTTAAGGCAGGTTTGGTGAAACTTTGACAGGCAATTTCCTCAGGAAATGAAAAGAATTTTGCCTACAGGAATATCTTAACTTTGACTGAAAAGAGGCTTTTAGAAAATACTTCACCAGTGTGAAACCACACTGATGTTACACTTCCTTTACTTCGAAAGAAATTAACCTTTTTATTCCAAATTCAGAGTTCTCAGCTATTCCTTTACCTTGCAGGAATGGCACAAAAGGAAGGCAGGTTGTGATGCTTTATTGTCACAAAAGGCAGAAGTTTCTCGGGAATATAGTACTTCGGGGAACGCCGCGGTCTCCAGAATCTCTCAGGCCGTGTTCTCGATGATAACAGCGATACCCTGTCCGCCACCAATGCAGGCTGAGCCAACCGCGTATTTCCCACCACGACGCCTGGATGGACAAAGTAACAGTGAAAATGATTTACATTTACGAAACCACAGCAGCTGTCACGCTCACGTTATGACAGGAAACTACCTATCAACTAGGGACTACTAAAGCTGAAGTTTTAGAAAACGTAGGCTCTTCTTTTTGTAGAAAAAAATACCATAAAGCTTCATCTGATGTTGAAATATTTTTGAAAAAAAAAAACTCAAGGAGTTGCAGGGCCTGAGTCTTTTACCGTCTATAAGATGGTATGTTGCCACAGAATTAGAGAATGATAGGGGTTGGAAGGGACCTCTGGAGATCATCCAG
>VXBJ01002655.1:19382-80286 GCA_013400055.1 Nycticryphes semicollaris | reverse complement strand
TGATGAACCCCAGGATGCCATTGGCCTTCTTGTCCAATGGTTGGCTCATAGTCATGCTGTTGTCCACCAGGACTCCTAGGCCTTTTTCCTCAGAGCTGCTCTCCAGCAGCTCAGCCCCCAACCTGTACTGGTGTGTGGAGTTATTCTTCCCTGTGTGCAGGACCCTACACAACCCTTGCTGAATTTCATCAGGTTCTTCCCTGCCCAACTCTCCATCCTGTCGAGGTTGCGCTGGATGGCGGCACAGCCTTCTGATGTGCGTGTCAGCCACCTCTCCCACTTAAGGTCATTGATGAACATATTAATTAATTAATTAATAAAGAGGTCTGGACCCAGTACTGATCCTTGGGGGACCCCACTTGTTACAGACCTCCATCTAGATTCTGTGCCACTGATCATGACCCTCTGAGCTCCGTCTTTCAGCCAGTTTTCAATTCACCTCATTGTCCATCCGCCACACTTTCTAAGCTTACCTATAAGGATGTTTTCAAATGAATGAGGATGCTTTTCAAATGACTTTCAAATAAACCCCCTGAAAACAAGGGGCAGAACAGGTACTTGCTAATATTAGTGTCAACAGCTGAGACCATGTTTGCACATCAGATGGCAGGGTTGTTTTCCATTGTGGAACTGCAATGGAAATCACTACACAGACAATGCTGCCATTCCCGAGACTGTGCTAGGAGCCCCTGCACTGCTATTCCCATTTGGCATCCATAGGAAAGAAAAAGAATTTCAAAGAAAACTTAAGTAGTAATACAGCTTTTAAGACTTTTTTTCCTGAACATGAGGTGGTAATAATTCAGGTAAAAGTCTGCAGTGAAAGGCTGAATTATTAAAACTTTTTCCCAGCATTTCATTAATCTGACCTGGCAACTTAGTCAACTTGCAGACATAATACAATCTGCTGTAGCACCAGACACAAAAAAGGCCCTGCTGGACTTAGGTTTTGAATAAAGCTTTAAATCAAAATATGTTAGCTCTGATTTTGTATTTCTCTGTGCCACTAATCATAGAAAAGCTCTTCAAATCTTCCTTGCCAGTAACTGCCAGAAAGTTTTGGTCCAGTTTTGTTACCTATACTGAATTTATGAGCCTGAAGTCTACATGTTTAGATAAACTGTCCAGTAGCCAATCTACCATAAATCTGTACTGCAAGAGATTACACCACAGTACCTGTCAGAGACAACGACATGCCAAATAGGGTAAACAAAACCATTTTCCTATTCTCAGTTTAACCCCTGTGAAAATCAGCGAGATCCACACATTGTCTTAAAAGCAGAGAAGCCCACCAACATCTGCCTTTCCTGACACTTTTCCTTAGTTTGTCTGCAATGAAGTCCATGTCTGTAGAAGGGAAAGAATCCATAGAATCAATGTATATTTTACTGAATCTAAAGAAAGTGATGAAACAATTTTATTTAACATTCAGTATCAGTATCCCTCAGCAGCATCTGTCAGTGAGGCTTACTGAATCTTGGGACAAAGAAAAATTAAGTGAAGACAAAACTGAAAATGAATTTAAATAAAGTAAGTGGCACTTATCCTCCCGTATGTTAGAGTACTAGACCTTTCTAGCAGAACTGTTATTTGAAAATAAACTTCCTATCATCTGCAGCCTTGGAAAATCCATACACAGTCAAAGGCCGTGTGAATTTTAGAGCAGCAGAAGCAAAAGATATGGGCTGGAGGATTCCTGTAGCATTGAAGGAGAGGGAACTCTAGATTTTCCTTTGTAAGCCTCACACACATATACAATGTGCACTGCTGAATGGATGCAGGCTTCTTCACAGTTCACCTGTGGGATACGGAAGGCAGGAAAGCGAATGCGAGTACACAGTACAGAAAAAACCCTGAAATATTAGAAATGCTTTTTCCCCAAAGTTTGGAAAATCTTATCAAACCAGTTCTAAATTATTAGCCCAAATCATATTTGTGCAAAACAGAATTACTGTATTAAAAAAAATTACAAACCCAAAAGGCAGTCAAAGCCACACTTCATAGTAGTTTCTCCCTCCTCACTAGCATGGTACCAATTAGTACTCTTGAGACTTACCATCTCTGCACCAGCCTTTTTCCTTCAGCTACAGACCTTGCCCTAAGCATAATCTTCAGTGTCACATCTTCTCAATTCCTTTCCTCCTGTCCTGGCTTACCATTCAAAGCTGTTCATCCTGGCTGTTTCTTCCACCTACAGCATACTGCTGTGGCTCTCATTCAGTTTCAGTCTCCCAACTCCCTTTTCTAGGCTCTCTGTCTCCTATTCACCCCATACAAGTTAACTTCAAGCCTGAATGTCTCACTGCCATGAGTAAAGAAAAGCTCAGTCCTCCATGGGCTGATTCAGACCATCTTAACCCTGCAGAGAGTAATTTTTCTCCCGTTTCAAGCTGGAGGCATCCCACAGAAAATTTTAATCAGAAGTGCAAAGTTCCGCTTGGATAGGAGGTGACACATGGTATCATGAAGCAGTGGCATCAGATTTATGACACTTAGAAATTAATTCCCAAACCAATCACTCCAGCATGTTCTTGGTTCTTTACACTGTCTGGAGATTTGGTCCAGATTTTCTAATGTGGTAAATTATATTCATCTTGTAAATGCACTTGCTATTTTTGGTTTTATAATTCCCATGTAACTTTGTGCAGGGCCTGTTGGTTTCTGACACACTTTTTATTAGATAAGGTGAACTTAAAAAGCACAGACCACAGATCTTTTCTGGCAGAAGCATGATTCACTGTGAAACACCCACTTACAATTTCCTACACAGATCAATCACTCAGTTTGCAATGAGAAATGCTTAAGCCTTTTTAGGTATAGAAATTACTTCACCACCTGAGGATTTTTAACAAAAACACAAGGAGCCAATTTTACCAAACCCTTCGCTTTGATTAAACATCTTCTTCACTGTACGACAAGCAGAGCCGTCTCCCAGGCAAACTCCACACTGGTCTTCAGTTGCATTGGAATTTATCTCATAATCACAGCCAACCGTCTAGAAGGAAAAACAGTTTCAGAATAAATGTGTCTTCCACTATGAAATACTTACAGGTTATGTATCGCTCTCTTCAATGTACTCTGCTCTTCTAGTAAGGGGGAGAAGCAATTTTGTGGAAGAGTATATATCTTATATAAACAAAGAATTGTAGAGATTGTTACACCTAGGTCAAATTTGGTTATTATATAAAGGCAAAAACCAAACAAAAAAGCAATAACCACCACCATGTCATGAAACATACAGTAGTGACCCCACTACTTCAGATGGAAACGTGCCACCCAAATGGACTCAAAACCTAGGACTGGCATCTAGGATTTATGCCTACTTTCTTATGTCATAGAAGGATACACAGATTTCTAGGAATACAATGCAGTAATGGAACTGAAATCTCTGTGCCAATTTTTTGTGGCCATGAGACAGTGTAGAACTTCTAATGCAGTCCAAACTCTGGGAAAAGAGAAGCTCTTCATCAAGCATCATATTTTACACCAGCTGACAGCTGCCTCTCCAGCTCACCAGTGTAGGGAAGTGGGTCAAGATAAAATCTTGGTAGTTCATGCTTGCTACAGGGAGAAAGTGAGAGAATAATTTATTCATAGAGTCAGGAAAAAACTTCTTCCCCCAAACCAAAAATTCAGTAATGTGTTTAAACTTCAACAAAATCTTTATTTGGTTTGGGCGTTGTTTTTTGCCTCTTTTTATAAACTAGCAAGGTTGCAGAACACAACCTAATATCCAACACTTGATGGTTGTTAGTAGTATCTAAGATATCTGGAGGCCTGTGATTGACATGAATCGCCCTAAGTCTGGTGGTATCTGAAGTTCTTCTCAGCTGATTATTCTCAAAACAGGCTTTCAGGTGTAATACCTGTCAACTTCTCTAACGCCCTCTTGATCTATGAAAATCTGGGTATCCTCTCTTTTGATTCTGATCTTATTTTACCTACAGTAAAAGGTAAAATACATGAGCTCCGGTAAAATGTAAAATATATCTATATCAGCTACAGTAATCTTCTGTAAGCTTCTGACAGGAAAATCCATTTATTAGATTAATCTAGGTATAAAAAGATTTTGCATCCTCTAATGTTTTTCTGTCATTTTCAGCTGAAGAAACACCTCAACTTTTCCTCTACGTGCCAGTGATTTAACGAACCAGCTGGAGAAACTGCAAAAAACAGAAGAAAGAAAGGCCTCAAAAGGTGTTAAACCATGTTACTTGCACTTTTACAGAGGATTCAGAAAAGACTCATCCATCACTCCATGCCAACACTTAGCCTGCTCTGAAAAACAATGGCCATCCCAAAAGGTTCTGCAGCATCCTCAGCTTCTCTCTTGGTGGAGAAAATGTAAGGTTTTATAATGTCTTTCACACTGACATGTCTCGGTACCAAGGATCACGCTTATGAGCAGTACAGAATGTTACAGAGATAAGCACAAGTTAAGAAGCTGACTGAATTTTTGCCTCTAAGCATGTAGCTAGTCGACCAAGGATGGATTTAATGAAGTATTCAAAGTACACAGACACCACTGCGATTAAGTGCAGGATGTTTCTTTATCTTGCTGAGTTCAGATATGACTCTTCACCTGCTATCTACAGATGCATTGCAGTTTATACGTAATAATTCCTAAGAACTTAAAGAGGTAGGTGTGTGGCTGTTTTAAAGAGATGCATTCTGTCAATCAGACATTTTGAAATTAACATTGCTCAAAATTCCCTTCTGAGCACTGTGTAGTGTAAAAATCCCCAAATGCTGAATGAATTAGTCCTGAACTACTGCACTGGCACTAGCAAATGAGTCCGGCAGCCAGCACCACAGTACCATCAATTTCCTGCCTTTGGGGTGCCAATTAGCATCTCTGCATGGGTCATTCTCTGCATCAGCGCAGCCAAAACCAGCTTAGATTGTTCTCACTTGGCCACAGAGTTCCTTTAGCAACACATCTGTGGCATCAAAAATATGACTTCGCTATGACATGAAGGGAATCCCCGTGTCCTTTCCAGTTATAACCACAGAAGCTTGCATTTTGTTTTCCCTCTGATATTTGAAACATCATTTGTGTCTGATTCGACAGGGTGGGGAGCAGGGATCTTTGCGAATGAGGCACCACAGACAACTGTGGCAGGACAGGCAAATTACTGTGACACAGTAAATAAAGTCTTCACTCTATTTCCTAGGTCCGGGGTGCTGCTGGTGGTGCAATGGCCTCCATATCCAGCAACAGGGCCTCAGCTTACAAGACCATTAATGGCCATCACAAAGTATATATTCTCATGTGTCAGAATAAACAGCTTGAGCAGTCATTCATTCTAAGTACATTTACAGGAACTTTAATTTCCAGGCCATGCTTTACTTTCCTGCTTCAGTGAATATCACATTATTTTTGTCATGCATTAGCTTAATTTCTAGATGCTTTCTCCTCACTGCTTTCCTTATTCTTCTCATTATCCTAGATGTTCAGTAGCTGTATTTCCTAAAACTGCCTTAAATCATGTGCCTCAAATTTCTGCCAAATTGCCTGTCACAAAGGGATCTGGAGACTAAAAAATGCAGGTTATAAAACAAGCGGAAAAATCACTGGCAATTCGGCTCTGATTTTTTTTCACACGTGTGTCCTTGTGCACTCTCTGCCAGCGGAAGACGCTGTGCGACAGCAACCGCCGTGTGCCATAGCATGTGCAGCAAGAATTAGCATCCCTCCATGCAGCCCATTGCCACTGCCCCATTCACTGAGAGCACCTGAGACTAGTTTTATTTCTGGTGCCAGTACACAGTGTGGAGGCAGAAATAATGACCTGAATTGCCTGGCTGCATTACAGGAAGGAGAAACAATTTCTTTCCTGCTGCTCGGTGACTAAAGGGAGAACAGCCAGAGATATTACCCTTTTGCCACTTCCAGAGGGGAGAGATTTTTGTGTCAGATTGGCAGCAGGGGAGGGGGAGGGCAGACAGAGAAAGTCCTCGATCTCACTGAAGGGCACGGCCTGGAGGTATTGCCTGAATACCAAAGTTATGGGGATGTTACACTGCACTTTTAAGCTCTTCATTCCATTTGTCTCCCACACTGCCCTCCAAATAAAGAAACCATGTTCATGACACACTGGCCATGACATTGCCTTGAACGGGGAGAAATGTGTACTGATTTGCCTGTTTCTCTTATAATTTATCTAGATAGCTCTCAATCAATGTCCTGTTGGGCTAGCAGTGTGAAGAGGAGACTGAACTGTACATAGTGAGAGGTAGTAAAGCAATTACAAAAAAACCTAAGAAGTGTAATCTGCTCCTCAGCAAGGGAAAATAACACTTTTCTCCCTAGTACTACATAGCTGCATGCTTCTCCAATACAATGTTAGTCTCTCAATGCAACAACTGTGAATTACCACAGAGAACAGCTCACAGATTTGCATGACCAAAGGTCATTTACGCCTATTAAAATTCTGTGCAGGAGACGAATACCTGTGAGAAACAGCAGAGGTCCCAGGTCCTCTGCCCTCAGTGTCTGCATGCTTTTAATGTGTGCACCATGCAAGCCTTCACTGACAGATGGTGCCATGGCTTGTATTCGAGGGAATTCCTCCGTCATGTATGTATCACTGCTCAACAAACATACTCTAGTAGCAGTATCTTTGCTTATTAACACTGGGGATGCAACTGACTGCTTTAGTAAGAATTAAGAGTGCACTTGTGATGTGCAATTTAAAATGCAGGAAGACAGGATATATGCGTTCAAGGTTTTCCAAAAATGGGGAAAAAATTGACACTCAAGGTGTAAGTGTGAAGAAATATGGTTAAACAGCAAACTAGTCATGGGGTATCTTGATGAATTTACATTAAAATTACTGACAGATCTTGTTGACTCCCTCCACTCAAAGCAATAAGTCAGTCATCACGACAGCAGGGGATCTAAGAAGGTACTTGACAATACAATACAATAAAAGGTTAATAGGACAGCATCTCTCATCTCCTTTTTAGCATCACCTGGAACAGAAGATGATTGCAACCTAGCTTTGAGATCCCCTTTTGCAGGCACTGATTCCAGCACTGAGTGATTTAATAGTGTTACATGTGTTTAGGGAACTCCTTTGTAAGGACAAAGGTGACAGAGGACCTGCCTATTTTATACGCCAGACCCTCAAAATGAGTTAACAATTCCAGCTTGTCTTCGAATTGAGGCGAGTTCTAAAGGAATATCATACCAACACCTCACCAATAGGGCTTCCTTCTGTACTGAGGCGTGGGCAGCACTTCTGAAAAATTAAGAACCATAGGGCCAAGTGAATCAGTGCAATTGTCTGTCTCCACTTACTTCCCACTTGAAAATGAACATCATGGCTTTGCCAAGGTGGACAAGAAAAGCATGAGCATCAAATCTGAGTCTATCTGTTTTGTTTAACATAGCGAAGAACTATGAAAACTCTAAGCTCTGTCAAAAGTCGCTGGTTAAAAAAGCTTGTTAAAAAAAGCTACTCTGCACACCAAACGTGAGTGATATGGACAGTGGATCTAATGTACAACATCTCACCATTTTAATTTTTTGCTCAATTTCAGACTTAAGTGAAGTGTTATTTTGTACTCAGAACAAATGTGAAGTGTTTTTGTGAGATACAATACTGAAAAGCTGAACAGGGCTTTAACAGACATTGCCACTAATGTTTGTGAACTCCTTTGTCACATCATTAGCAACATGTTGCTATCGGAATACAAGAATGATGTACCAGACTAATTATATTAAATGCATTTTCAGATTTATTCACTGTAACCTGTAATGTATGTATTGTGTTTAACTAGCTGGACTAAAATACTAGTGAATTATACAGAGATACTAGAAAAAGCTTTTTCTCAAGTGTTATGTTGGGCACCTATTTCAGATAAAAGCACACTGTCTTTCAAGAGATGGGAGTTATTTGGGTTACCTATTCATCATTTGGTCTCATCTGTGGCACTTGCATGATTATGTTATTCACTCTATGATTATGACTCCAATTAAATCTGTTTGTCAGAAGATGTGAAGCAGTAGTCAACATGTGAAATGCTAACAACTCTGTATTTAAGATAGCACCAGTGCCTTGGAGAAAATTTTTTAGAAAGGCTATGAGTCCTCAGAACTATTAATACTAAAGCATATATTGTACCTACAAACTACAATTATAATTAGCTTTCCTTTCACCATAACAAGTATTCTCCAGACCCCTCACCAGCTTCGTTGCCCTCCTCTGCACTCGCTGCAGCACCTCGACATCTCTCTTGTGTTGAGGTGTTCAGAACTGGAAAAAATACTCAAGGTGTGGCCTCACCAGTGCTGAGTACAGGGGGACAATCACCTCCCTACTTCTGCTGGTCACACTATTTCTTATACAAGCCAGGTTGCCATTGGCTTTCTTGGCCACCTGGGCACACTGCTGGCTCACATTCAGCCGCTTGTCAACCAGAACCCCCAAGTCCTTTTCTGCCAGGCAGCTCTCCAGCCACACTTCCCCAGGCCTGTAGTGATGCATGGGGTTGTTGTGGCCCAAGTGCAGCACCTGGCACCTGGCCTTGTTGAAGCTCATCCTGTTAACATTGGCCCATCCATCCAATCTACCCAAGTCCCTCTATAGAGCTTCCTTGCCCTCAGGCAGATCAACACTCCCACGTAACTTAGTGCCATCTGCAAACAAACTTTATATCCTTATCAAGATCAACAATAAAGACATTAAACAGAAATGGTCCGAACACCAAGCCCTGAGGAACACCACCAGCTGGATTTAACTCCGTTGACCACCACTCTTTGGGACCATCCATCCAGACAGTAAACTATATTATTGAGTTGTGAATTATTTTATTGTTATATATTATTGAACTATATACTTGTTTGTCCATTATGTCCTTGTCCAGTGTTATTCCATTTAGAAGCTAAAATGATTTTTACTGCCTTCAAGAGCAAATGTCTGATCCTATTTCAAATCAGTTCAGAACTGCTACATGTGTAGTGTTAAACTGCATTCTTGTATAAAACCCCCACAGAGTGGTGACACTAATTACAAAGCTGCATTTCATCAGAAACAAACAGATGTTCTTAAATTGATGTTTTAAATAATAGAAGAATAAGAGAGGATTTAAAAAGTACCAAAAGTAATTAGTCTAATGGATTCATTAAAAAGGATGGAAAGAGCTCTTACGCCTACTTGGATATAAACTTGTTTCCATGATAAAATGTGATAAAGTGGAGTGTTTGGCCTCAGTCCTCAAAAAAAAAATTGTTAAACATTTCCCCATAACTTTATAAAATAAAATTGTAGAGAAAGAAACATGCAAACATACCCAATACCTTACACATGCCATTAATACAGATATCTCGGCTGTGCTTTCCTTCAAAGCAAGGAGTACCATCAGTGACTGCATCCAGCATCTTCTCAGAAAAATGGCCATCTATTGGGCGACAGTGGAGCTCACAGGGGTTTGCTGAAAGGAAAACAAAAATAACTTTCTCAGAAAGTACTTCAGAGGGACACTGAACTCTTAACACACAGAGAACAATAGTATGCTTTTACTGCACCTTCCACTCACTTTCCCTAGCATTGGCTGACAGAAATGGCCTAATTAGAAGCAGTTAGCAGAGTGACACAAGCCTGACAAACATAATTTGTGGGCTTCTAGGAAGCAGCTGGAGGCTGGTGCCCTCACACCTCCATGCTCCCACGTTGGCAGCCAGCTGGCTGAGCCAAGCCGTAATAAGGCTGTCAGCTGTGATGGAGAAAGGAATGGGAAACCAACAAAACCAACTGTCATCAGTGAAGGGAAAGGAAGAATCTGGGGGTAAGATTGCCAAAGACACTGAGAAGCAACAGTATTCCATCAGCTAATGACTGAGTGATTTCAGAGGTAATTTGTAACTGCTCATCACTGCTGCCAACCTCTCAAGCAGTCAAATGGCTGCTTCTGATCTTCTTCATGTCAGCAGGGTGTCACATCACTGCTTATTTTCAGCTATCTGGCAGCACTTAATAAATTATTTAGAACACTGGACTTTTTTCCTGCTTGGCAACTTAGGAAATGGAGATAATATTGGTGGGTCTGACAGATCTGGGCTGTTCTTAGATAGATGTGCACAGAAGCAACAGGGAAGAGAAAAACTGTAACAAAAGCAACCTGTGGATCTCTGAGATTTTCTGCAACAGGCCAGCTTTAGTCTATTCCACCCATGGAGTAAGAAGAGACAAACACACACTTCCCCGCCTCACAGGCACTGGCCCTTGGGAATGGGAAAGTTTGAAACTCAGGCTTTGCAGGATCAAAACACACAAGTTTGGTAAATAAGTTGTGTACATGGAAGATGAATTAGAACTGAAACCAGGGTCAAAGCAAAGACAGACATAATCCTTGCCCTTTTCACTGGAAAGCCTCCAGCAGAGCTAGAGCTATCTGACAGAAAAAATAAATATTATCCACTGTCATATTGATGAGGGGGAGCAACAGAGGGCCTGTCTTCTGGTGTCGGTCTGTTCCAAGATGCCAGTCTAGCCAGGTGCCAGAGCAACTTGCTCTTGCTCAGCAAGCTGAAATGCTTTGCTCAGTAAAGCAGTGGGCTTTAAAACTGCCAGTCAGTAGGGATTTCAAGGCACCATTTTTGAACCATTTTAATACAATTTCCCTGTGTGCTGCCAAGGTACCTCTGCTGAGTGACAGTTTCATCCTGTGCCTTACAGAGCCGACAAAAGCTGCTCCCTCAGTCTCAGAGGAGTGCAGGGTAACTATGCATCTACATCCTGGATAATTAATTTCTTTCTCCCTTTTCCTCCCCTTCCTCCTTTGTTGACCTGGCTTGTGGCATACAGAGAACCTTGTATAAAATTAGAGGAATTTCTAGTCATGGGGGAAACTCAAACTTTTGGTAATGCAAAGAAACTAAATAATTTCCTACCAAAGGGTTTATTCTTTTGAATGGGGAAATTTGCTCTCAGTGCTCTGGTCTCTGCAGCACCAACATGTACATAGTACCATGTGGTGCACAAAAGTGACAGAAGCTCCTTCCCCTAAAGAGCTGGCAGCTCAAGGACTGAATCCTACACTGTGAGTCTTGTTCGAGTCAACAGGATCTCTGCAGAACTGGGATCCAAAAATTAAAAAGGGGACACTAAAGGAAATCTAAAACCACGTGGAGGACTTTAATGTTTTCCCTCTTGTCAACAGGACTAAAATAGCATCTTAATACTGACAACAATGTTGTGCTTGTGGCTTCTCAGAGAAAGTTGTCCTCATAAAGGGCAACAGAGTGATTAGAGGCAGGGGACACACACACAGACGAAGGTTATAAAACTGGTGAAATTCAAGGTGATGTGAGTCATTTTCAAGAATATTTATGGAGATGGAGCTATGAAAAAGTCTCAGACAAGAAAATAAAGTTTGTAATCCTTATCAGCCTTCAGCTCCTCCATGAATACTGCCAGGCATACCATTTATCAGTTTTTCTGACAAGAGCTGTCATGGTAAGCAATACAAGTAACTTTACTTATACCTGCAGAAATCTTTTTCTGGCCATGTGGCTAATTTGATTACTTTAGTGCTCTAAATTTTGTATCACCTTGCTCACATTCTCAATTGCAACGTGTTTTAAACAAAAAGCACAATACCCTCATGGAAAGGAGAATCCCAGAATTCCAACTGGTCTGTTACATCCTCAGAATTGATCCTGATGGACACAGACTTTGCATAAAGCCATTTCAGATTTTACAGTTTTCATAACGAAATATGGAAAGCAGCAGTTTAATATCTGGGTCTTCTCTCCAGCTGTGTGTTGACATAACAAGCAATATGGCATCCAAGCTCATTTCAGAAACCACTGAGCAACAACAAACGAACAGAAGTGACTGCTGACATATTTCTGTCATAACTGAAAAGAAAGGTAACTCCCTTACCAAGTCAAAATAAAAAGCAGAAATAAATAACATGCAAACTTTCAGACTTGCAAAGGTTTATGATTCAAAGAAGACCCTTCTAGGCATGAGAGCCTTCCTAGTTTTCCTAATTGTAGTAACTGATTTAAAAGTAGATCCCACCTGTTTCTAAGAATTTTGTATTGATTTTCTTCCTGTCAGTTTTCTACTGAGACCTACTGGGAATTAGAGGATACTGTTCCCTCCCCACAATCTCAGTCCTATCCAGTATTTATACTCCTGCAATCATTCTCCAAGTTATTTTGATATTTCATCTGCATAGAAGGCTGGCTAGGGCACCACTGAGGAAATTATCCTAGCACTGTATTAGCCATTCATTTTCTGATATTATTTACTTTTCTATCATTATTATTTTCTTAAAGCTGAGCTCTTAAAGCTGACCCAAAAAAAGATCAGGGCTCCATTATTTTAGGACTGTAAATAAACTGTACCAGAATCAGCCACTGTCCTCAAAAAGCCTAGCATTTTAAAATCAAAACAGATACAGATGTAGAAAATACTTTTATCTCCTATTTTCAGATGCAGAACTGACACCCAAGGAAAGTGAATACATTTCCCAAAACGATGGAAGATTTTGAAAGGAAAGACTGGCATTGAATTCAGGTTTTCTAATCTTATTTCAGTCCTGAAAATCTAAATAGACTAAACTGAAATCAATATGAGCACTAGGGTAGCTCAAAAGGACCCCATTAAATCAACTGGTTTAGTTTTAGTTACTTCAGCAAATTTGGTTACTGCATGATGACACTTTAACAAAAAGGCTGTCATCTTAGTAACTTTTAGGCCAAAATATACAGAAATTCTTGCAATCCAGCATATGCAGGACATACTACACCCAATCTGTGAACAGTCAGTAAAGACCATGATCACACAATCCTTGTTCAGAAAAAGCACACTGAATTCACATTTAACTGGAGCTAATTTCTGCCTGGGTGAAGTCTACAGGGTTTTTCCCATACTTCCACACCAAAGCAGGATCAAAGCCACTTAGACTACTCCTCCTTAGATTATATTTCTATCTACAATAATAATACTCATTCCTCAATTCCTCTAGGTAACCTGCCTCTAACAGATGGATTGCCATCTGTATGGCAATGAAGATTTCTTAATATGTAACCTGAAGTTCCCTCATGGTCTCCTGGGTGTCGTGACATGCTGTTTTGGCTGTTTCTGCTTGTCCTACCTTCCATGGATGTGAAGAACTTCTTTATCCAGCTCTCTCTGGGTATTCTGGTACTGCTTCAATGGAGGGTATGGGAGGCTGCAGTATGAAGTACCCGGACAGAAAACTCGACGCCAAATCCAAGTTTGAAAGCAGAAAAACTACATTCAAACTAAGCTGACAAGACCATGGGGTCCTGTTTTTCAAAGTCAATTAAGTAGGGCACAGAACTGTTTGAATCTTGACAGCTTCTTCTAGACCCAAGAACAACACTGCACGGACCCATGCAGTCTTGCTAGCCTGTATCCCTGCTAGCTCAGGGATGTGCACTTGCTTTTCTCAACCTTTCCCATAAAATACGTTCTTCAAATCATTTGACTTCCATGTTGCTTCCCTGTAAACCTTCTCCACTTTGGCTGCATCATTCTGGCACCACATTGCTCCTAACTGGACCTAAGTTTTTTAGCTGAGATGCCATCAACACACAGCAACCTAGAAAAATTACATCCTGTTTTTCATCCATGGTGCCTGCACCAAGATTATGGTACCAATTTGAATAGGTACAAGATCAATCCTCTAATATATACAAGAAACCCAGGTGTAATGGAATCCTAAGCCACAGAGCTCCCATAAGCACCCAGTGATTTATTTGCAATCAGAATAGGACTGAGGAATCAAGTCAGCAAAGGTGAGTAAAAATTCCCAAATCCAGGCATGTGGGTTTTTTCCCCTCTGTATATTATAAAAGAGCTCAGATTCACCAAGTGTAAACAGAACCACATGACGATAACTAGAAAAAAAAAAAAACAACATATTCCCTTCCTAATTTAAATTTGTTGCCCTCACAGCTGACTCCCATGATTTCACATGCAGGAAGGATCCAGCTTAACCTGACTGAGGAAGATATGATTAATCTGTCTGCCAGCAGATGATAAGGCTTCAACAGTTTTTCCTACTTCACAAGGAAGAAAAGAGGTGGGCCTCTTCAAACACTCACCCCTGTGAAAACTCAGAATTGGATGAGGAAATCCAAACCAAAGACAATTAGAAAAGACAATTACCTAACACAGACAAATCAGGGAAAAAAGGCTGAGGTGAAGCTACTTTATCACTTTAACCAAACTTGGAATTCCAAAATAAAGTTTAATTTCAAATCAGTGGCAGCAGAAGCACTACCTCATTCTGTTAGCTTGATACACTAATGCATTTTGGAAGAAATATGAAATTTAAAACACTTCAGCAATACAATCCCAAGCTGCCAGTAGATGAGATGATCCTGGCACTGACTGAGAAAAGAAGGGTATTTATATGATTCAAGGTAGGACTCATAAATGGAACTTAAGCGCCGAGAAGCTATCAGACTCACATAAATGTAATTTGTCAAAAGGTATGAAATAAATAAATGTGGGGTGAGCCCGTTGGCAAGAGAAGTGGATTAGCACTGAAGTCTGACTAATGTGTCAAAGTAGGGGCCTGGGTCATGAGAACAATTCAGAAAATGCCTGGATCAGAGCTGCTCGACACTTTAGTCACCCTTGAATCTGGAAGTACCCTTCATGCTGATATTCCCAGGGATACACAGGTGCTCCTATTTGAGCACATGGGGTTCTGTCCTCTGGGGCAAATCCACAATAGGACTATGCAAGCTCCCCAACAGGACCAAACTCACTTAAAAAAGAAGAGAAAATTTCATTTAGAACTTTAAATATAGTTGGCCTAAGTGACAGCGAGATGTCATTCACTGCTTTTCTGCCAGGTGGATTGTTAAAGCTGCTTGTTGCATCTCACCTTGTACTAAATCATAAGCTATTAAAAAAATAGTGTTTGTCCTCTTCTGAAGGCACAATTTACACAACAGAAAAGGACATTATGACAGTGTTTAATTACTTGACATTCATTAGTACTGGCTTACATAAGCTATGAAATTAAAGCCAGGAGAGAGAACTGTGACCCTCTAGATCATTTACTGTTTTTCCAGCAGGATGAAGGAACACGGAATGTCTAAAATATCACAAAATGTCTAACCCGAGATTTCATCTCCTCAACTATACACTTCCACACAAAAACTGGTATGTGCACACAGGGTTTGGGAAAGCTTCATGGTATTTTCTTTTCCCCTTATATCCCATGTGCAGCCTGAGAAGATATTAAATGCCTGATAATAAAACACAACCCAAAATCTTCTTGGCAGCAAGCTAAAGTAGTATCAGAGTGCTATGAAAAGTCTTTGAAACTGGATCGCATCAGTTAGGAGGATAAGTAAGGGAAGCTGGCGTACACTGACAAAGACTTGTGGACATGGTCATTAAGTCTCCAGACCCCTGAAACATCAGCTCTTTCTTATATGGGGTTTATAAGTAGCTGTTGATTTGCTTTTGTTTTAAGCCTTGGTTTGTCTACACCAAACACTCACAAGAAAGGCTCAAACTGTTGCATCTCACAGAGAGAGCACTGTTTCATGAGTGTACTTGAAGTTATTTTGCCTGGGATACCTTTAGCAACCAGTGAAATATGAAAGAAAATTTGAAACTGAGATGGAGGAAAACTCTCAGATATATTTCAGTGCAGTAAGTAACACTGGCTGGACAAAATTTGAAGCACAGTGCCCATGACACCCACCCACCTTCAATCATACAATGATGATGTCAGATGAAGTGTCTGCCTAGATGAGGAAGGCAAGCTTTTTGTAAGTTAGAGTTTAGTAGGAAGAAAACACTTCAACTGCTGTTAACGGACTGTGAGAATGAAGTTGTAAATGTTAAGGGACTCAAGTTACCACAGGGAAACACAAACTCTGGACTGAAATCGTGGCTGCTAAGAAAAGAGGTGATAGCAGTCAAAAAGCTTTTTAAGCCCCAGAAAAAATATTTGCTTCGTATTTGAAGGACTTTGCAAAAGGTCACTGAAACCCAGGATTTTCCAGATGAAATATATCAGGCTCAACAACCTAGCATTATAAAGATAAGTGATTTGTCTGTAAAGCTCCATAAGCTCTATTTAAATATGGCACTGACATGCTACTGGCCTGCCTTCCCATGTGTAGGCAGCATTTGATTCATGATTCTTAATGTCTTTTAAACGTAGACCTTCTGCAACAAATGCACATGCAGAACTACCAGTTCTGTAGCACTGCTCTAGAAAGGACATGAGCAGAACTAAGGCTGTATCCTGCGGTACTACACATAAATAACAGAGGGGACTGGAATTCAGTGACAGATGACTGCAGAAAATGGTGTATGAGTTTGGCTTTGGACTGAGCATTAGGCTCTTAGTATTTACCATTTTTGTTTTACTGGGAATCCTACTGAAAGAGTCTTTCTATCACCTATATTTACTTTCATCAGAAATTTTCCTGGAAGTCTGTCTGCTCCAGGTTCAACTTCAGTGGTGTGTTTGTTAGATGAAATTGAAACTATAGCTGAGATTTAGAAAACATATTCAGAACTGCCAATAACTGTGAAAATGCAATGAACATGCTGACAATACTATTAGCAAACAAAATTCGAAGTTGAATCTTGAGTTTCACTTTCCTAATTGGTTTGTTGTTTCATTAAAAAAAAATATTGCTAGCTTCTACTGGATAATCATCTCCTTGTATTTATGCACACACCAAGAATCAAGCTGCATGGTAGTAACTACTGCCTTGTATTTAGTAGCTGTTAAGTAGTAGTAGTATTTACAAAGCAAGTTATAAGGCAGATTTTCAATTCTGTCTCTATGAAACAGGGCAGTACAATACTGAACCTGTTGAGGGTTACTTTCTCAGTGTGATGCCAAGTATACTGACCATGCAGATCTGAGTTTGGAAGTCATAAAGCCACATATGTGCAACAGACCTCTGCTTGCTGGGTGTGGTGATGCCAGGAGCCCAAAGATGCAGCTCTACACTACACTACTGTATTTCTTGTTCTGCGCTTGACACTGGAAAAGACAGTTTAGGTCTATAACCAGCATATAATATATGTATATATGAAACACTATAATTAGCATAGGCATGACTTCAACAGCTTTTTTTTAGTGCAGTATCTTTCCAAGAACTGGGTAGTTACACTCACAGTCATTATCACCAGAGCTTTGCAAAAACATCTATGTGTAGAGGAGAACCACTGGCTTTGTGTGTACAGAAAAGGCACACATGCATATGGAAGCACACCATATTTTTCTCTCTAATTATTTAAAATACTTACAACTCAGTGACTTCTTGCCCTCACAGAGGTTTCTCATGGGTTGGTAATTTTGCTTTTTATACAAGGCATTAACAAATTCATAGCTTCGTACCTGTGTTATAAACGGGCACCCAGTGGTAGAATTCATTCTGGTAGGGAACTGTATCAAACTCACTGCACTGCATCTGACGAAAGGTTGGTAAGCCTTTGCGACAGGGGCTAATGTTGCACATGCGGTAGCGTTTCCTCTCTCCAGTGCAGTAGTCTCCTCCAAACTGTGGTCTACAAAAGGAAAATGGAGATTGGGATATAAGATTCTGGGTAAAAAAGAGCTTTAAAAGAGCAATGTCTTGCAGGTTCCAATGACATAATACGGTGAATCTGAATCCTTAACAAGGTAGAGCCACCATGCACATGTTCAAGTACCTAAACATGTCAGTATGGAGCACACAGATCGAGACAAGCCCCCTATGCCAACAAAGTGCTTGGTGCATTGCCTGGCTGAGCTCACAACAAATTACCTTATCAAATGAAGTCCCCCAAAATACTGTATTTTCCAGAATGTTTGGCAGTTCTTTCAGAATAGGCAACTGATTTTTGCTGTTAGGCACCCTCCTAGTGATTTTGGAAGATGAGACATGGGGCTTTGCGAACCCAGATACGTATTAGAAAATTCTGTCTTTCATTCTTTGTACTTATGTACTCATATGTCCCACATTCAAACAAAGCTGATGACTAGAACAAAACATGAAAGGTGTGTCCATGATTTCCCTCATGAACAGATTCACACACAATGTTTGAAGGCATTTAATTATTCATAGCAGTACTATTAAATAAACTATTATTTCTACAAAGCCTGAATGCTAAATATTAGGTATTTTTTTTTCGTTTTGTGTAGAAATAAGATCCATGGAGGATAAGGATTAAAGAATGAGCTAATGATCGTAAAAGGTGAGACAACTGAATTTCACACAGGTATACTTAACTGGGAAGGAGAAGTGTTCAGTGTCTGTTTTGCTGTGGCACCCACTGGTAACAGTCTCATACAAAAGTGTTTCCAACATGAGTACCTCAAAGATCTTGAATAAAAGGTAAGAAAAGATTGTGCACTTAGCTTACTCTGGGTTATCGCACAGTCTCTCTGCACTCTGAACTCCTGCCCCACATGTCCTTGTGCAATGGGACCAGGATGACCAAACGCCCCAGCCGCCATGGACTGCTTCGGGAGTCTTGCCTACAGTAATGCACTCACCAGAGAAGCACCACTGAAGAGAGAAGAAAAAGGACACAGCTTCAGATCACTGTTTCAGGAAAAATGTTAGTGTGAATTATTTGTTATTTCAGTCCCCTGAAGATCAAAACCATAAGTGGAAACATAAGTGGGGATGTCACAGGATGTCCCTCCTTTGTGCTAAACAATGGCAGAGCTACTCATGGTTCCTCCATGGCTCTTCACTTGCAGACAGTGGCCTCACAGTCACCTTGTTTTCTCCACACCGAGTTCCATCTGCAGCTGCATCCAGTTTGGAGCGGCAGGAGCCTTTCACTGAGCACCACAGTGTTTGGCAAAGGTTCTGGAAAAGAAAGAAAACTGCAGTAGTTTGAAGCAGAGCTGAACTCCTATGGCCAAGATTTTCAAAAGTCTCCCATGGTTTTGTACATACATTTACTCTGCATTTCCAGAGACAGATGTTCAGGGTTTTCCACAGGTTATGATCCATCAAATGTACAAATTTGGGCACTCCCCATTAGCATACGAGGAGGAACTATTTGACAAATACAACATAGTGAATACTTTCTATCAAGTGCATTATCTGAATGATGTGAGTTTAAATATTGTCCTCATTGGCTGCTCAGCTCCTAGCTCCACATAGGAAAAATGGCTTTACAAAGTTTGGGCACTACTGTTTATAGCTAAGGTGAAGAGAGCTTGTATTATTTTCATTTGATGTGTACGAATAAATACAATCTTCAGTTTTGCATTGCTGTTTGCCTGAAAAACATACAGTGAAATCAAAGGTTAGAGAAGCTAGCTAGTTCAGTAAAAACAGTATCATGTCTCCAAGTACAACAGCCAGGTTAATATTCATGGAGGTCCCATAGCTGCATGAGGAAAAAAAATAAAAAGAACAAAACACATGTCCCTTAAACCATCAGCCAAGTAGATGTCAAAGAAATAATCTAGAAGAAGCAGTCCAGGCTGCTGGCAGACAAAAAAGCCTGGTGGGCTGGGCAGAGTAAGGGCTCTGATGAGTGAATGCTTGCATATTAAGTTACTTGGAAACTGGTGCCAGTTTGATGCAGTACATTGCCAGTAAAGCACAGCATTTCAGCTGCTGCTCCACATGCAGTGGTCAGGTCCACAGAAGAGACAGAAACTCACAAGAGTCAACAAAACTAGCAGGGTTAGAAACATTACAACTACCTTATAACAAGCCTTCTTCCCTCCATCAGAACTATTCTCTAGAGAGGGAGGACAGACAGTGGGGGCTGTTCCCCCCTCCTCAGTTCACCACACCAGATTCCCTTTTGGTTGACATGCAAGAGCCCTGCATGCTTAGAACTCCTGAATGAGCAGGGCTATGAGTGGAAGACCACTTCCAAGTCAGAGAAAAAACAAAGGTGCCAGAGAGACTGTGTGCTCCCAGTTGGAACAGTAGAACAAGCCCGGGGGCTCTGGGCCAGTTCTTGGCTGAGGGTGTTTGAACCACAGAGTTCAGCACTGGGAGATGGAGCAGAGCTGGCAGCACCTACCCATGAAAAGGGGACAGCTGTAATTGTCATCAGGGAAAGGCGCTGATAAGAAGGATCCCACAGGCAGCTCCCACTGGGATTCTCGGAGCAAACAACATGGCAGGTTTGGCAGCAAACACAGAAACTGGGCACTAGTGAAATTCCAGCCCCAGCGATCCAGCAGCAGCAGCATTTGGCCGAGTGCGAAACACAAAACTTGGCTGCTGGTTTCTGACCTGTTTCTATTTAAAACAGCTAAGCTTGGCAAGTCTGTTTTGACATACAGTTTCTGCATTCTGCGTTCCCCTTGGTTTTCATTTAGAAGACTGCAAAGCAAGTTGACAGTACAGAACATCTCAAAGCACTCCAAATCTCCCATTGGAATACAATGTCTGGAGCATGGCATCTCAGCTCATTTAGCTGATTTGCATGCAAGTCAAAGATTGTTTTGCAGTTCCCTATTTATAGTTCAGGAGTAGCATTACTTAGCACCTCTTTGTGAAGCGATTGCTGTCAGGTTCTTAAGGCAGGGCTACCCAAGTGTTCTGGCTGATGAATTTTCTTTCCTTATGAAATTAATCCTTTAACACTTAAATACAGCATATCATAGAATCACAGAATGGTTAGAGTTGGAAGGGACCTTAAAGATCATCGATCTTAAAGATCTTAAAGATCATCGATCTTAAAGATCCAACCCCCCTGCCATGGGCAGGGATACCTCCCACTAGAGCAGGTTGCTCAAAGCCCCCTCCAGCCTGGTCTTGAACACCTCCAGGGATGGGGCATCCACAACTTCTCTGGGCAACCTGTTCCAGTGTCTCACCACCCTCACAGTAAAGAATTTCTTCCTAATATTCAGTCTAAATCTCCTCTCTTTCAGATTAAAACCATTACCCCTTGTCCTATTGCTACAATCCCTGATAAAGAGTCCCTCCCCACCTCTACCGTAGGCCCCTTTCAGATACTGGAAGAGCCTTCTCCAGGCTGAACAACCCCAACTCTCTCAGCCTGTCTTCACAGGAGAGGTGCTCCAGCCCTCTAATCATCTTAGTGGCATTTCAGAGCCAAGAGTCCAGAGAGGAAATTCTTCACCTTTGTAAGAATTTTGCTATGTTGATCTTCATGTACCAGAGCTTTTTACAACTTTAAGAATACTGGAATAACAACTGTACAAGGAAAAGCACTGTTTACTGCGTGCTTTCAGAGTTAACAGCCTGAAATTCACGACTCTACCATGGACTAACTGCAAGGCAAGTGATTGTTACCATGAGCACTACGCTTTTCACCTAGTCTGTGAGACCAGGGTCTGTGCTTCAAAGAAAGTTGAGTCCAAAAAATGCTATTTCACTGCAGTCAGTGGAAGTTTTGGGGATCAAGAGAGGGCAGTAAGATAAAGATTCTGAGTTGCTACAACATGTCCCATAGGAAGCTATAGATCTACCTACAATTTGGAAAATTCCTCCCCTTAATCTGTATTTTGCTTTTCCTTACTCAAGGGACAATATTTATGTACTTCACAAGATCCTTAGAGAACTTCCTACCCAAATGGTTTATGGAAATCACTACCTGAATCCTAAACTGCAGTCTTCTCACTGAACCTCTGGGCATCTTTAGCTAAATGCAGATTCTTCTCTCAAAAAGAATCCATTGATTGAATTCAGTCAGACATTAAAAGTTACAGAACAAATGTAGCCTGGTCAGTGAGCCAGTGCCAAGTAAATAGTGGAAAGGCAAAGAACAGTCAGATCTCTTAGACAAAATGACTATACTGATCATATAACATGCCAGGCAGACTACATAATTCCTTTCCTTGACAGCAGAGCTACCTGTAAAACACAGGCCTTCCAGTAAAATGCAGAATGAGATGATACCGATTAATTTTCTGACATATGTCTAGCTGTAAAATTGGTTAACCATGAGACATCAAATGTAAATGCCTACTAGGTTCAAACCCAAAGACAGATAGAATGAATACTGCAAAATTATACTTTAATTTTCAGTCTGTATCAACAGACAAATTACAGTAACTGAGGAAACTGGAACAGCAGGTAATGAAAGCAATCTTTCAATCCCTGCTTCGGATTCACTAGTTGCAGTTCAGCATTGGTAATCATGTTATCTATTAAGGATGAGAAGATTAATCAGAAATAATTGCCCTAATACAAGGGTAGATGAGGATACACATAATTATCTGAATGGAATAAACAGTCAACATCAGCAGTCCCCAATCCACAGCTGTGCACAGTACCTTGCCTAAAAAACACTCCAGTTCTGCTGATAGCCATAATGCCACTTCTGCCACAGCCCTGTTTAACAGAGGGAGCAAGCTGGATGCTCTCCGCAATGTTTACTGCATGTTGCTGCTCAAAACACTGAAAAAAATCAGTGATCATTTAGCTCGACTAGCACTTGAAACCACTGTTTCTAAACTGTTCTAAGTAGAAAAATGCTGTATGTAGTCTAAAAATCACCTCTAAAAATCACAGAATCATCATGGTTGGAAAGGACCTCTGAGATCACTAAGTTTAACTATACACATACAAAAAACCCCTACAATCTCGGCCACAGAGCATGCCATGAGAGTGGGCCCTGAAGTGCCACATCTACACATGATGCTAGGTACAGTTACAATACCATACCTCTGCACCTTAGCTGTAACACAGCCTTTTACTCCGCAGTGTCTCCTGGCTCTTGTTGAGAGTTGTGCTGCTGTGACTATACTGCTCCTGTGCATCTCCACACAACACTATTTTGCTGTGCGGGTACTTTGTAAATTACTTCTTTCCACATTAAAATCTCATGTTTGACAGAAAAATAAAGATTTTCAGAATATACGGACTGAAATTTCTTTTAAGTAGTTAGGCCACCAAGAGTGCAAAAACTCAGGAAAAATCAGAAGAGAGCACAACCCTGATTTCTCTCCTCCCGATTTTTCTTCCAGGAATTGAGGATTTGTTCTCAGAGTTATTTGGTCAGTTGAAAGCAATAAGCTTGAAGAACCTTGATTTTTAAAATGGGATTTAAGCTGCATCAATAGTTTACCTGGGATCAGTATTAGAAGTTTCACATCAAAATTACTCCACTGCTGAAGGAGAGATATTTACCGACAGATATGGGGCCAGATTCAGTAAAGGTCTTGCAAAATACAAGGCAAACAGTGCAAGAACTCACCTCCAGAATCTGCAGAGCAGAATTAAAAGTGTGAGGCAATGCCTGCACTGAACATCTCGCCTATTAGACTCTGAACACGCTGCATTTCTAGTTAGCAACTGAGGTTCACTGACTTCCACACCTTTCAAGTTCTAGGAGAATGAAGAAAAACATATAGCACTTACGTCTACATCTTCACAGAAAGTAGCATTGGAACCATACTGAAGCTGGCACTGGTGATGCACATCATAAATCACTCCAGGAGCAATGATTGGGGACTTTAAAACTTCTTTCTGGGGAATATCATCCAGACAGAATCCCCATCCACGGCTAAAAGACCAAAATTGCACATTAAAAAAAACCGTAAAACACAACCACACGTTTTTGACGCTTCTATACAGACTTTCAATATCTATTCTTAATGCTATTTTTTTGTATCACTTTCGGAAATAGTTCAGATTCCAGCTAAGATATGCTGAAGTGCCACTACCAAACTGCACTGCATCTAGTTAAGGAGAGTTACAAAGGCAAAATATAGCTTTTTGAAGTGGAAAAAATATGAGGTCGTTATGGTTTGCTTTAAAAGTGGCCCTAAAGGACACCACAGTCTCTGCTTAAAGATATACCACACTGCTGCTCTTAAAAAGAATACAATTAATTTGAACAAGTCATCGAAGTCAATAATACAACATTTACTTTCGACTCCACATAAACATCGCATACACAATTGTACTAATTTCAGGGAAATGCTACAACCTGATCACTCACTCGAGGAAACGTGTGATGTATTCCTTGCTGCACTGCGACCAGGTGAGCGGAGTAGGATCGTACTGCAACTGTCGGGACATAATATATGGGCGCTTTCCAACAGGCTCACAGTCGTTCTCTTTTCCATCATGCTGGATACCAAAACTGGAGATAAAAACCAACATCTAATAATTCCAGCTAATTCACTGTACCACAACACCCTTCTACAGGTTCCACACTGTGCTTAAAAAGACTCTGTGCTTCTTCCCTTGACAAGCTGTGGATATCTTTTGCTGAAAAAAAACCATACAGAAGATCTGACCCAAGGCCTACAAAAGATTCTACTTTCCAACAGGCTTTCAAACATGTCTGTTATGCACAGCAATATTCTCTGGCACAAAAAAAGAGAACAGACTGCCAAAGACTATATTCTGGGGTATTTTTAAGGGAGTCAAAACACTACTGAACAGTAGGGCTGTGAGTCACAGTTTAAACCTCAGTTATGTTTAAGCTGCTACAGCTAAGAGCTTTCTAGCTATTGGATCCCTGTTATTTCAGACTTGTACACTTTAATTAAGATCATGCTTTGTTACACGGTCTTAAAATCACAGTTCTAATGTTTGTTTCTTTTTAAATCTCTTTTGAGACAGAGACACTGTTTTCCAAATTATCAAACTTAATCCAGTGAAGCAGGCCCCAGCTTACAGTCCTTCTTCCTATTTAGCTTTCTCAAACTGTGCCTTACAAACAGACCTCCACAGCAAGTCTTGCCAGCGTGGTTCTCTCCAGCTCCTCTTACCTATTAAGGGATTTCTTTATTCAACAGTTTATAAAAGTCATAAACATTAAAAACTTTGGGTGGGATTCAGCTGATTAAACATACTTGCCTCCACATCATCTCACCGTAAAGGAGATTATCTGAAATAATATACAAAGAGATCAATACATGAGGATCTAGCCACCTACATTGTTAACATCTGATGGTGTCTAAGTCCTTGTATGAAAATGCAGTGGAAACTGACTCAGGTCATGATTCAATCACGGAGCAGACAAACTGAGTTCAAACCACTTAAGACTTTGTTTCTGGAAAACATAATTGTACTATGACTCAAATGTTCCAAAAGCAGTGTACGATTTCAGTCTGAATTGAATCCAGTAATGGGCCTGAGGTACAAAACCAAGTGTGTCCCCTTATTGGCAGGTTCTTTTCCATGAATTGGGTTGACACAGGGGACAGCAAATGTCTAGAGGCACAGCATGGGGAAGAGTTGACTTTCAGCATCCATGTAAGGGATAGGTGCACAGCCTTCTTCTCATTTTCTGTTCACCTGTTATTAGAGGCTTCTATTGTCCATATTTGAACTTCTTAACATAAGTACTCTAACCTGCCTTGAGGGAAGGATGGTTTCATGTTAACAAAAAGCCTAGAGTTTTCAGTTTTTCTTTGTCATGATAATACCTACAGGCAAGACTCTGTACCACTCCTGCAGAGGCAAGTACAGCAGTACACTGCCTCACAGCATCCAAAGAACAGTGAGTGACCAGCCACCCAGGCTAGATCAGAAGGTCATCCACATCTCTATGAGGAAGCGCTGTCAAATAACTAGTGTTAATGGAAACACCTCCCTGTCAGCAAGAGGTTGTGGGAACCAAGTAACTAAATCCAGAGCACCCAGATCCAATTGTAATGATTTCAGCATTATTTACTTTTCCTATTTGCGTTCTGGCAACTAAAGAGTTGAATACAGAAACCCCAATTAGTGGCTGATATCATACGATCAATACTTCAGTAATTTTTGTGTCAGGTTGTTGTTGTTTTTAATGATGATGATGATGATAATAATAATCCATAAGGAAATATAGACTTCATCCTGACTAGTGGTTGAGTGCATAATGAAAATTATGTGACTGTAGATACAGCAGTGAACATGCTACACAGACAAGCAACTTCGTCCAGCTGAAAAGACCAGGCATTATAGCCAAACTGGAATACTCCTGAGATAGCCCTCTACTCCAGGGAAAACAGCTTAATGTCAAAGCACATTCAAAAATGAGATTTTTTCCAAGTGAATTTAATAAACCAACTAACCAGCCAGAATAGCCTTACATAATCAGAAACACCGAGAAATCTATTTTAAAGCAAAAATACCAAATCATAAAAAAAGCTTAGCTATATACAGAACTAAATGCCCTAGAACTTTAGTGGACCTGATCTAAGTGTATCCATAACAGCAATACTAATATACAGAAGATACCAGTTATTAAGAAATGCCCAAAAGTTACTTTTTTTGTTTTTCAGAAAGGAGAATAAAGATTTGATACTTCTGTGAAATCTGACTGCTTGAATGAAAAATTGTTTCCAGCTGATCTGCAACACTGAAGATATAATGAAACGGGTATGTTTTATGTAAATGATGTGGATTGATTTGGAGATCATCTAAAGTAATTGCATAGTAATTCAGCATATGTCTGGAAGAGTTAGCATGATTAAGTGATGCTTCTTTGTACGTTGATTATTTCAACCTGACTTACGCCACAGTAGAGTGTTAAAAGAAGCAGACTGAATAGTTTTAAATATAAACAAAGGTGTCCTGCTTTCAGCTGGGATACAGTTAATTTTCCTACCAGCAGCTGGTACAGAGTTCTATTTCAGATTTAGGATGAGAATAATGTTGATAACACACTAATACTTCAGTTGTTACTAAGCAGTCAAGGACTTTTCAGCTTCTCATTCTGGCCTGCCAACAAGAAGGTGGGGGTACCCAAAGAGCTGGTAGGGGACACAGCCAGGACAGCTGACCCCAAATGACCAAAGGGATATTCCATACCGTGTGACATCATGCTCAGTATATAAAGCTGGGGAAAAAAGAAGGAAAGGGGGGATATTTTAAGTTACCATGTTTGTCTTCTTAAGTAACCATTATGAGCGATGAAGCCCTGCTATCCCGGTGATGGATGAACTGTGCTGNATAATGAAACGGGTATGTTTTATGTAAATGATGTGGATTGATTTGGAGATCATCTAAAGTAATTGCATAGTAATTCAGCATATGTCTGGAAGAGTTAGCATGATTAAGTGATGCTTCTTTGTACGTTGATTATTTCAACCTGACTTACGCCACAGTAGAGTGTTAAAAGAAGCAGACTGAATAGTTTTAAATATAAACAAAGGTGTCCTGCTTTCAGCTGGGATACAGTTAATTTTCCTACCAGCAGCTGGTACAGAGTTCTATTTCAGATTTAGGATGAGAATAATGTTGATAACACACTAATACTTCAGTTGTTACTAAGCAGTCAAGGACTTTTCAGCTTCTCATTCTGGCCTGCCAACAAGAAGGTGGGGGTACCCAAAGAGCTGGTAGGGGACACAGCCAGGACAGCTGACCCCAAATGACCAAAGGGATATTCCATACCGTGTGACATCATGCTCAGTATATAAAGCTGGGGAAAAAAGAAGGAAAGGGGGGATATTTTAAGTTACCATGTTTGTCTTCTTAAGTAACCATTATGAGCGATGAAGCCCTGCTATCCCGGTGATGGATGAACTGTGCTGATGGGAAGTGCTGAATGAATTCCTTGTTTGGCTTTGCTTGCACACCTGGCTTTGGCTTTACTTATTAAAATGTCTTTACCTCAACCCATGAGTTTTATCACTTTTCCCATTCTCTCCCCTGTCCCACCAGGGATGACTGAGCAAGCGGTTGCCTGGTGCTTAGCTGCTGGGTTACACAACCAAAGGTCAAAGAGTTAAGAATTTCTTTCTTATTCCTTCACTTAGAAAAAGCAAACACAGTTTTGATTTTAATAGTCTGTTTCTGTCTGGCAATTAGAGTATTAATATATAAATAATAAATTAAACTTGGTTAGGTCATTCCTTCACTTTCAACTATACCTGTGTCCGAGTTCATGAGCAATAGTGAAAGCCAATGGAAGGCCAGAATCTTCATTGATGTTACAGCTTCTGTGAGGTTGACACATGCCTGACAGATGAGACAAACCTAAGGTTTCACAGGGACGATTCATGCCAGCACAAATGTCCTTTCTAGAATCACAAAAGAGATGTGCCATTAAAAGAGCTTAAAATCAATTGTAGAGTGTTGCTTGCATTGGCTGGTAAGTCTCTATTGTGTAATGTATCAGTGCTAAGAGGAATTTTAAGCGAAGCATAGTGTTAACATTTGTTAACATAAGTTTTCCCTTGTTCAGGTGGGAAAAATATTTTGTGTCTTCTTGAATATGGAGGTAATATTTAAAAATCATATACTTTGAAACTTAAAAATAAATGGCACTGTGTTCACAAAATACTCTTCCACCCTGAGGTGCACCTGTAAGTTACTTCAGAATTTGTCATTACGGAGGTGTTCATCTACACGCCACGTTGTTTTGGTACATTACCTCAAAGAAGAGTAGAGAAGTGACTGAGCACAAATTGGGGAAGGATGCAGTCAGGAAAATAACCTCAGCTCCGTAAATTGCTAATTCTCTTGGGACATATAGATCTCAATTTCCTGACTAAGACGCATCTCCAATGAAACACCCACATGCATACATAAAGAGTTGCATGTACTTTGAAAACAAATCAAAAACAATCCCTTTAAGAGGCACAGCAGATATAACTTTAACCACGTGTTTTTATAACATAGCTCATGTTCCCTGACTGTGTGAGTGTCAGACATGCTCATGCCAGGTCATCTTTGCATTAACACTGTGTTTCAGGAACAGCATGTCTTCACCATGCCACTCTACTGGGTTCTATGCAGGATGAACTCAATCAGGGCATCGCCAAAAAAAGCAACTAAGCAGTAGCCAGTCACAGGCACCAAACTGCTGTCATACCTGGTTAGAAGGACAGCCACGTCATGGTGTGTAGGGTTGACGTCACTCCTGGGATTGACACTCTTCTGCCATTTGCAGAAGCTGGCAAGTGTCTTATCAGCATGGTGAACTATCTTCAAGCCTTGCTAATGGACAATGAAGGAAAATATTATTGTAAAGACCACGCTGCATTGCAATGACATGTCCATTATATTAGCTGTGAAGCTAGGAAATCTCAGAAAAGCAATGGATTATGCCTTTGCTTAAAGCTAGAGCCATCATTAGCAATGACATGTATTTAACTAAGACACTGAACAATAAGTTACAATGTTGGCATTTTGGTAATTGATGCAGTTAAAGGAAAATTATATGCAGAAATGTACACCTTTTTTGGTCATTGAGATTTATAAATCCAACACTGAATGTAAACTTTCAAACTAGCATTTTATACTTTCTTGAAAGCAAGTTTTCCTTTATAGAAAATGTAAACACTAATTAGTGTGGGACTTCATACTCAAGTTTGTCACTCAATGTTATGTGAACAATGTCATGACCAAAGAACATTTATGCTTCTCAGAGTGTATTTCTTTCACACTATTTTTTGATTCCAAAGAAAAAGAATGCAGTCATCGACGTTTCTTCCTCATCTTACTATTATATAGTGCACATGCAAGTTGCTGAAATTTCTTCTGAAACAGAAAGTATGCAAAATACATTCACTCAAAAACATATTTTCTCATTTCTAGTCTTGGGCATTCATTTTATCTTGTCTCAGTTTATTTAAGTCAAGTAAACTTTTTATGAAACATCTAAATAACGCTGTTACCAGATAGTAATTTCTGGGTAATTTAAAATCAGTGATAAATCATAAGCCACTGAGAAAATCCCCTTAATGTGTTGATGCAGTCAGAGCAAGCTATGTAATGCAGTGTTGTAAAAATAACTATTAAATGGTGACAATCAGCATGTATTTAAGCATGTAACAATGAAGTAATGAATGAGAGACACTGGGAACTGCCAATATATAGCTAAATTACAGGAATTAGCATCTAATTTAGTCCTCTTTTTTGTTGTTTTGAAAAAAATCTAAAAAGTATAATCTGTATATAATAATAACAACAATAGATTTATTTCCTCAGAGACCTGCAAATAGTCTAGCATTATACTTTTTTAATACATTTCAGGTAGTGCTGTGTAATTAGACTCTGTGTGATGACTCCCACATTAATTTCTGTTTCTCATCTAGTCTTCCCTGGTATCCCATGTTCTTTCGACACCGGGAAATTCCATTTCCCCAATCCTAATTTGCCTGTTTTAATTAAATTTTTCTTGGTGATTTTATGCAGTACTACCTGAAGTCACCAGCTAAATATTTTGCTACCTAGGGCAGCACTTTTTCTAAAAACAGACATGCCCAAGATTATTAGAGAGTAAAATGAAGGCATTATCTTAAGCAAATAAATCCCCCTCTTAATAATTATGGCTCAATGCATTGAACTCCCAAGTTTTGTAGGTGACATTCTGAAGAAGATAAAAACCTTACCTCCTCCTCCTCGAAAAGGATGAGCCGGACCAGCACAATGTGAATTGCATTGCCAATGCTTGGATCATGGAACAACCCTGTGACCTGTGCCAGAGCCAGGAGGTATGAGATTAACTGATTCCTCTACAGAAGAATAGGACTTTAGAGAGAAAATATGACATTTACTTCAAGCACACTGTTCATGTTTGGGTGGGGATGTTGTTTTGTTTTTAAAATCCTCGATGCACTTCATTTACTGAAATGCCACAAATGTTAGAACTACCAGCAAAGGACAGCTCTACCAAATGACTGATGATACAGGATTTGGCAAAAGTTACTAAGCCAGAGAGCAAAAGCACACACAAGATTATTTAATTTCAATTTCCCTTTCAAGAACTGCAGAGTTAAAACCACTAGCAGAAATGAACACATCTAGAGTGATGCAGCACTGATGAAGAGGACAACTCAGTGTGCAAAAAAACCCCAGCATATCAAATTGTCTGGTTTTAATTTGATAGGAATCAGCTTCTGTCACAACAAAGCTGAAATTAATCAGTTCTAGGCAAAGAGAAATCAGTTAAACGATAGATACATGTGTTTACACAGCAGAGAAGAGGATGACAAGAAAAAAAGCAAAGATAATTAATCCATTTTTAAAAATCCACATTAAAAAAAAGAGCAAGAACTAAACTCAGAAAAAGTTTGACCACAGTAAAATATCAAAAACATCATCATAATGTTGAATTAGGCAGCAGGAAATGGAATCAGAGCAGTAGGTAGTCATAATCTATCTACATGTGAGCTATGCCATGTATCACCAGAAATATGAATGGACAAAATGGATTACGTTTGGGTCAAAACTGTTTTGGAGAAGACCACTAAAAAGAAATTATCAATATGAAGCGGAAATTGTGTTTATGAAGATCTGATTTTGACATGGGTATTTTTCAATGTGTTAGACTGAAAATTGAATCATTGTGAGCAACCTTAACACCCCAGTTATAGACTGCAGAGAAAATGTTAAGACTTGTGTGCTCCTGAATCTGATCATGTCAGGGTTTTATTCTATGTATTTTCCCTGTGTGGACAAGCTCTCTCATGCTCAAATCAGCTTTGTGTCTATTTAATCAGGCTCACTGGCTCAGTAGCTAGCCAGAGTGCTTGGGGCACAGTCAGGAACATACTGTATAAACACAAGGGACAGATTGGTTACCACAGCTAGAATTACACTGTGATTAATTTAACATATATTACACATGTACCACGATAACGACATAACAGACATCCTTAATAGTCTTTCCAAGGTCAGTATATAATATGACACAGACGATAACAGAAGACGTATTTGTAGGCAGTCTCATGAAACTGGCTTTTTTCCAGATTATATTTTGAAATTTGCCACACAGACAAACATTGAAAGTAAATATTTTATTTTTTTCCCAATGTGGACTTTGTATTATAGGCAGAATACTTATTGGGAAAACCAGTTGTATTTGTTTTCACTGGGACAGAGTTAACTTTCTTCATAATAGCTCATCTGGTGCTGTTTGGATTTGTGACTGAACCAGTAACACACTGATATTTTAGCTCTTGCTAAGTCACTACAGTTTCCTGTTGGCTCCTGCACGCCTTTCTCATCCACAGACACAGAAACAAATCCATACACTTGAAACTGTAGAATTTATCTTTGCTGCTGTAGCTACCAACCTGAAATCACCAACAAGAAACAGGTTTCAGGGGAAACAGGGAATTTCAGTGGAAAGAAAATTAGTGGTACCACTTGTAGTTATGAAACTTCTCTCACTTAAAATCCAGAGAAAAATTATGTCTATGCCAAGTATAAGGTAAAAAATGCTTTAAAATACAGAGTTGTAATGAATATATATGAAAGACATTACATTTCTTTCAGAGAACAACGTTACAGACTTGTTTCAAGGTGATCAATAACATAACGAAGTTAAAATTTCCTTCATTCACTTATCTAAAAAAGGGAAATATTGTACATACCATATTCATTATAGTGAGGATATATGATTCCACATGGTGACTGCCATGATATTCAACCATCTTACTGTCTGCAACCACAAGTGTCTCCACCCATCGCTCCTTGCTGACAGAGCGTCGAGAAACCTTTCTGACAGCCATGTGATTTTGTTGCCACCTCTCCCTCCGATGCTGCTGCTGGTTGTAAAAGCTGAGGGTATCTGGAAAAGTAGGAAGCAATGCCGACTTGAAAATATTTTCAAGCTTGATCTGAAGTGTATGGCTGTAACACTTGCAGAGGGGTATCGCAGAATCACAAAACGATACAGCTTGGAAGGGACTTCTGGTTGCCACCAACCTGACCCAAAGAGAACTAACTCCAAAGTGACACCATCCTGCTGAGGGCCCTGTCCAGTAAAGTTCTGAATATCTCCCCCAGAGATGGATTAAACATGCATCCAAAATTTACCCCTACTCCAACGCCAGCAACTGAGGCGCAAAACAGAGCCAAGCTAAAAAAAATATATATGTATTTTGGAATGTCATTTTCAAGGAATGGCTTGTTTTGGCTCCAACCACTCTAATGGCACCAGTTTTTAGCTTAAGATAAAGGATCTGCTTTCTTCACAGGCAGCTATGACTCTCAGCAGGATGGCACATTAAGCCCAAGTGCTTTAGTACATCTATGAACCATTTGCTCTGTGCATGGAAAATATCCCTGAAGAGTGGGAACACTTCACCAGTAGGTGTCATCTAAATACCAGCCAGGCAGACATTAGGAACCCTCAGCTGATGTAATCTTGTCTGACTGACAGGCCAGACGTTCTTAGGGCTTCCACTATATTTGGGGATCTGTGCATCTAAATCCTTTCAGGAAGGCATGTTTGCTCTGTTGCTAGCAACCTTGCACTGTGCTCAGTGGGGCTAATTCCACTCATTTTAGCTTTGAGCACCAGCTGACTGTGTTACCAGGGAAATACCCTCAGGCCTGAAAAAGAAGTGAGATGCCAGTTTGACTGCAATTGTTGGCATTTTTCCAACCTAGAAGCCAAAGAAACACTTCTACAGTGCTGGGATTCCCTTAGTCCTTAGACCAGGAGCACTTGTTGCTATTACAGATACTGCAATAGTCCTTTGGCATTTCACTCATGAAAAAGGATGTCCTTATTCCAGATGGGGCAAATTCACAGGCCAGAACAGCAATTCATCCCTTGAAGTGCTTACAGCCTGTCCAGTATAAGCCCCATGACGGTGTGGCATGGGACAGTGACCCAGCAGTACTTCCATCCCCCAGGACTACTAAGTGTTGAGGGGCAATTACTCAGATTACTCTTCCCTTGAAGAACGGATGACCTGGCAGGTAGGTCCCAACTCTTGTGTTCATGCCCACAGAAGACCTGTTATGCCTTTGTCATGAGCACGCTGTTTGCCCTTTAGGAGACCTAAGTTCAGTCAGAATGTATCACAATGTCTTGTGTGTCTGCAAAATGTGGCAGCATTGCACTATTAATGATGCATTTAGTGCATCTTTCAGTGTAAAAGGTAATCAATACCTTGGCTTATTGTCTATGTGCAACACAAGATGGATGGGTGTTAGAAATGGGTTTTCCGAGGTCAGTCCGAAAGGTGCCTAGATAAAAGACATGCTGGGCCTGGTAACGCACTAGGTAGAAAACTGAAAAACATCATGGTACTAATAATCAAAACTACACCAGACACACTACACATTCAGAACTGAGCCGCAAAGTACAGCAGCTCCATCAGTTGCCACACACCCTGACCAATTAGCACTGCATTGCAGAACCAGCTCAGGATTTCAAACAGCACCAGGCACATACCACCGAGACACACAAAAACCTACAAACCTACCCCAGCTTTATCTTGCTAAATGGACACCTCTACCTCCCTGGACTATTATTTAAAGCATACTCAACAAGGCTGAATTAATAAAGCAAGCATGCCATGTATTCGTTATTGCAGACAATAAATAAATAAGCAAAGAAAAAAAACAAAATTAATTATAAGTTGATTTTTGTTTTATGAGCTGGCATTTGCATTTTAAAAGATGCTGAAAATACTACTTGTGAAGGACAAAGAACCGTAAGATTTTTGATGTGCATGGCAAGGCAAACAGCATTAAAAAATAATTGAATGTAAGAAAAGTGTAAACAAATGTAAATAAATTCCAACAAACATGTAAGTTTCTAATTTTTACTGTCCATACACCTTCACAATGAAAAGCCCAAGAACATAAATTTCCTTTGTGCTTACCGACCCAAATCAGTTGTCAGTGTCATCTTGTGCACCCACACAAGCAGACTCTGTCCTGTACATATGTCTACTAGTAAAAAAAAGTTAGTCAATAACGAATAGTTGCCTTTCCACCAAGGCAAGGAACTCAAAGAACATGTTTTTGTATCTTAATACTGAAGAATGACCTGCATGGAAAAAATGGCTTCTTGTCTACATGGAAGAATATAATTTGTCAGTAAAGACAAAGAAAAGACAGACATTTGGTTTTGTTTCCTGGAGGTTTGGTAGATTTTGTTTTAAGAGAAGGGAAAGGGAATATCACCACTATAACCTCTACCCTAACACCCCTAACCCAGGCTGCAGCATCGCTCTTGCTGATTCCCTCAATCTTTGTTCAGTTACTTCAACAGTCACCTCTATCAGGGGCTTTTTACAAGCTGCATTCACTGGTCCGTCCTGCACATCTGCATGGCTTTCAGCATTCTTACTTCTATGAAGCAGTTCTCATTATCCATATTTTAAGGGGTTTGTGCCAAGAAAAACCTTCCCCACAACTATCTGAATGAAAGTTCTGTTCAGACTTCTGGTTAAGTGATTTGTTTATGGCCAAATGAAACACCACACCAGCTATCAGGCTTTGTATTCTGATCTAGCAAAGACCTATTTTTATTGTCTGGATAGGTGATAGCATCAAATATACAAATGTTTAAAGCTACACAGACCGCAGTGGCAAACAACCCCCAGGGAAAAAGCTGGAGTCTTGGTTCAGCATGAGGGTATGTATCAGAGGAAAATGTCAGAAGAGATTTGAGTTGTGCAAATTAATGCCACGTAGCAAGAGTATTCTGCAAACACATACTTCTCCTCAGTGATGGACCCCTCCAGTGCAGGGACCAAACCTGGAAGGGTGACATCTAAGGACCGTATCCCTGCTGTGCTAAGTCTCCTGGCAGCTTTTTAAGTTAGAAGAAGCAGAGAAGGAGAACCTCGTGGAGCTACACCAACACAGAGGCAGCTATGAAATATGGTTCTACTGCTGCTTTTATGTCTCTGCAAATGATGATTGTCTGTGTTCAGCTTTTCATTCTGAAGTAAAACAATCTCCCCTTGCTTTTACCTTAAATTAGCCATGCATTGCAAGTAATTTCACATTTGCTGAAAAATCCCAGGCTCCTTGTTGTCCAGGAATGGAAATCTTGATCAGGAGCTCAACAGTTCAGGACCGGTCAGAAAGTGATGAAGGGTTTGAGATCTAGTAACATACTGTCAGTGCTGTCTGAGAAACGACTGTCTCCCCATACTCTTCCACCATAACTGCTGAGCAAAGCACACTCCACAAGTAGCAGAGGAGAAAAAGGGAATACTTGAACCCTAAGTATTTCCATATATTTTTGAGAAAGGTATAACACAGGTATAACTCCTAAGGCTGGAGACCTGAAGGTAGTGCTGCAAGGATAACCACATAGTCTAAGACTAAATAAAAAGAAGGTTGGTAAGTGATTCAGCTAACAAAATGCGTGAAATGCAAGAAACAATACTCAGAAATTTCTCTGTCAGAGACAATTTTGCAAATGTGAGGCTTTTATGAGAAAATCTGAATCAGCCAAATGTGTCGCATGCTACATTCCGTAAATCATACATGATATCCAGCTATATCACTGTACAACCAGGAGAAACAGTGTAGATGACACCATTTAGTCAACTTCTCATTAGAAGTGGCTGATGAATTTCAGGTTGGTTTTTAAAATCAAAATCCAAAATGTTTTTAGTGAAAGCTAAAAATGTTCCCTGAAACTATCATTACAAATCCTACCTGACTAATTCAACAACATGTAGGAGCCTTCACTCTCAGCTACAACAAAAAATTTTAAGTTAACTGTAGGTCTCAACTACATTTGAAAAAACTGTATTATACAAACTGCTCCAGTACAGGTTAAAGCTGCGTGACTTCTGTGCATGATAGAAAAGTCATGTTATCTCAGTTCAGTTTCAGGTGACAACAGAACTATATCATCTTTTGCCAATACCTATTAAGAAAGAGCTTTTTAATCTTTAAGAAGTAATGCCAATAATCTCACTATAAAAAATGCTTAAGTTCTTCACTTTGAACAACTCATCCACTCAAAAGGTTGCTTGATTAGGGTTGTTTCTTAGTTTCTGGGATTTTTCCTCCAAAATACCCTTAAGGAAGAAATATGACTCACTTCACTCAAAGGCATTATGTGATATTTCCACATGAAAGGTCTTTTCTCCACCTTTGTTTCCTGCAGGTGTTGCTCAAGGAAGAGTGCAACATACCATGCAACACAAGGGGACCTCAAAGTGCTAACTGCGCAAAGCCACCTTTCAACACCTTCAGAGATACACAGGGCTTTGAAGAAGTGAGGTGAAAATGTCTGGAAATTCTCAGATGAGGAGAATGCAGCCTATGACTGAAGGCTGTCAGACAAAATATAGTAGTACTGATTTATGTCTTCACTTTCTATCCTCGCCTCCTTTCTCTCTCACTTTTGCCACTCTGTATTATTCACAGTCAAAATGCCACATCTCCAGGTATGAGGTATGAACAATGCTAGGGATGCTAGACTGATAAATCCCACACTGTTCAGAACTCGCTACATTCTGATTTTTCCTATAACTTTCACTTTATCTTGTTCTAAGATGTATCTTTAGTTCAATTATTAACAAAAAGACTACAGTTTTGGGGTAAGTTCCTCAAGAGGTCAATAAACTCTGTTGAAATGGGAAATGAATAAACATACTAATTCATCAATAATAACATTAACCTAGCACTAAAAAGTATACACAAATACAATCATAGACTAAATAAATGAAAGGCTGAGAAGTGACTCAGATAATAAGAATTAAAAAGATAGTAAGGCAGAAGAAATCAAGATCGTTTTCTGAAAAGTCATTATTATACCATCAGTGTTGGGCTTGATCTAATAAAGAACTTGGGACATCCCAGGGCAGTGATCTAGCCACTACACTTCTGCGTAAAGAAGGTAGGACCTTCTCCTCTCACTCATGAAGGAGGAGAGCACCTCTAATAGCTCATTTACTGCAAGAATGTATTATCTACAAAAGCTCAAATTCAGTAAGTGAACCCCTTCCCCTATTCTAACTCTGCTGAAATAAACAAGGCAGTTATCTAGAAAAGCTCAGTGAAACCAGACTATGAACTTTGTACACACAATATCCTCTTCTACAGACAACCGTGGTTACAAATACACATAACAAAACTATGTGGGATTTTGACAATGTGAGAGTAGAAGCTCAAAAGCTACATAAAGAAAACTTGCTGTAAAACAAGGAAGAAAGGATGTGAATTTAAAACAGAACAGGTAATCAAACCAGCTCCATTTCTGAGCATTTTGGAAACAGTCTAAGCTAAATCAATACAAATGCCTTGTGAGTGTGAAGTGGTGTTCGCACAGGAAACTACTACAGCTATTTAATCACGTATTTCTCCATGTTGACAACCCCCACCTCCCAACAAAAACAAGCATGGAGAAAAGAAAGCTTACAACTTTGAAGGCTTTGTTTTACTTTAGCATTCCTGCTGTCAAAACCATGAAGTATCAAACACTGGAGTCACACCACTCCAATGCAGAATGAAGCTAAAATTGGACCTGTGTTGACTGATGCACT
The DNA here is from genome assembly GCA_013400055.1 of Nycticryphes semicollaris. Taxonomy (NCBI): domain Eukaryota; kingdom Metazoa; phylum Chordata; class Aves; order Charadriiformes; family Rostratulidae; genus Nycticryphes; species Nycticryphes semicollaris. The sequence continues at coordinate 42,174 of VXBJ01002655.1, read as the reverse complement.
TAATTAGATACTGCTGCAGAGTGTGTCTGCTGCCCATTACTACTTATGCTGGAAGGATGGAATGATAAATGTTCTGGGCCACTGGCATCAGGAGGTAGGTAGAGAACAACATCATGGGAAATAGCTATGCCTGGAGCTGCCTACATGATGCAACGATGATTTTCCTTCTGCCTGAATGTTCCGATTATTTTTTCCCAGGGATTAAACCCAAGTCAATATGGGACAATATTTTTTTTTTATCGGTACAGGCAGTCCAGGGAAGTGCTTAAGTCACAATCCCTGGAGGTATTTAAAAGACATGTAGATGTGGGACGTCTATGTAGTTTAGTGGCAGTGTTAGGTCAGTGGTCAGACTTAATGATCTTAAGGGTCTTTTCCAACCTAAATGCTTCTATGATTCTATTCCCTAAGCTTGCATACTGCAGGTAAGTTTGTGCAGGCACTACAAAATTCAGCAGTGAAGGAAAGCATTGAAATTCTGGAAGGATACGTATTTTGTGGAGCTTCTTGGACATATGGACAGGAAGACAGTTATGAACCACAGGATCCAGAAATTGGCAGTACAAGTCTTTAGAGTGCGCATCAGTTCTTAGGAGTTACCAAAGTGATTTCCACTCATTGCAGGCTGCTGTAATGCCAAGCTTCAAGAGCTGATGAGAATGTAGGAATGGTGGACAGAGAGTATCAATGCAAGGAAAACTGCCAAAAAAAAAAAGCCAAATGATGCTGGAAGAGGCAAAGGACAGGAACAAACTACTAGTGGTTGTAATTCAAAGGATTTGGGCAGTGTAAGGGGCTTAGGTGGAAGGTTTGCTCTTGCATGTGAGTGGGAAAAACAGCAACGTGGTTTTCAAGCTGCACAGATTGCTACCAGCCACTACAGGGACTAGAGAGATAGCTGAAAGAGGCCTCCAACTTCTGGGCTTTAATAAGAGACTGGGACTGAGGAGAGCCATTCCTCTTGCACAAGCCATTAAGGCACTTTATGTACAGACACTTATCCATTTAAATTCACAATACTAACTGAATTTAAAAATCATGAACATTAACAATCCTCTCTTCAAGAAAGAATGACTGTGAATAATCACATTTGATTCAGTGATTATAAGAAAACTGGTGCTTTTCCCTGTGCAAACATTTATTTCAGAGATGTTGTGCATCTCTTTTATCAAACACCAAATTCTGCATGGTACAGACACCTATCAAAGTCCTAACATGAAGAAACGTTTTGTTCTGTTCCCCAACAGAACCATAAGCTGAAAAACAGCAAAGAAGGCAGGTGTATCAGCATAATTCTCTCCCCTGGTCCATAACATATGCTTCCTTCCATTCGGGTCCATCTTCCAGCCAGGCTCTAAGTATCCTGTGGTTTGACAAGGGACAAACAGCTGCAAAGTAGAAGGGGAGGGTTTGGCCCTTGAGGTTGCTCTTCCCACTTGCAATCTTGCTTTGCTCTCTGCAAGCACCTCCAGATTTCCCTGCACCTCCCCAGGGATGACAGACTGCTGCTCTGTACACTCAAGATGCCCATATTGGCTTTGTCAGCCTTGCAACCACTAAGGGAGGACACCCTCCATACAGATACCTTTCACAAAATCCTCCCTGTACTATCACCGTCACCACAAACCCAACATGCCCAGCACTATTTCGCTTGTTTATGCTCCTCCATGCAGAATCAGAAATGTTGGGTGGGTTTAAAAGCCTCCTCTAGGTCTCCAAGAGCCAACCTCTACACCACAGGAGCTTGTCTCTGGCTTATCATTTCCCTTCACTAGCGAAGCTGGCCAGTTGTGTCTCTCTGTGCTTGCAAATGATCTCCACAGAACCAGCTGGGACCAGCTGCTCCTGCCTCCTCTTGTAGAGGTAGGAAGTCAAGAGGCAAACACACAGACAGGCAGCACAGAGCAGCCGTGAGATGCCACCACTCCTGTGTTTACCCAGCCTGCTGGGTGGTCCCAGAAGCAGGATGTAGCTTCCCTGTGGGCTTCGACCCTGCTCCAGCTCAGAGTTTCACCCTCACAAATAAACTTCCAAGTTAACAAGAACGGAATCTCAGCCGTTTGTCTGTCAAAAGCGTGGTTACTGAACCAAAGCTATTTCACTTCACCCACTTCCATCCTCCCACCTGACCACCATCTCTTTGCATTTTCCTGCTCCTCCTGCCCAAACGGCACCTCTCCCAAAACAACAAATCACTTCTCTGAGGCAATCTCTTAGTAGTTAACCAAGGAGTCCCACGTTCTCTGTATAAAGTTTGCTGTTATGAGGAGAGCTGACAGTGTAAGCAGGCTCCGTAAAGAAACAGGAATTTAACAATATTGCATAATAATGATCTGTCTCTAGCTTCCAAATAACACTGCATGCTAGAAACACCGAGCAAATTTCCTTTACATTATTTCCATTGACTTCTGGAAGTCAATGGCAGTTCTTCCCATTTCACCTATTACTACTAAAAAGTAAGTTTACAGAGTTATTTGCACGTGGGCAATACTACCAGTACACTGGCCCTCTATTTTATAGATCATAAGCTCACTGTTTTCTACACATAACATCTTAAAAGGCATTAATTGCATCTCCCTTTATAATTCTAGTACTTGCTTCATTCACTCCCAGGCAAAAAGTGAATAAAAACTGATGGCGTTTTTGTGATAACAGATTAAGAAAAAATGTGGCAATAGGTTAAATTTAGCAGTGGCATCTGTATCTCTCATTTTTGTTATTTAACTTGTCTTAACTATCAAAGTTGACACCCTTAAGTTACAAAACATCTGAAGTTTTCTGTAGCAGTGTTTCTTCACCACTGATGAGCCAGGAAGCATCTACAAGACAGTTAAAAGAATTAATATTTCTCCACATATGACCAAGCCAACAAAATAAGATCCACAAATGATCACTCAAAATTTAGCAAATTTTTAGCTAGACATAAATGAAAAATGTGAAAAATACTTATTGCTTTCTCACCCAACCAACTGAGCCTGCAACTCAAGAAAAAAGTGCTCAGAAACACTACAGTTTATAACAGTTGTTAGTAATGTCTGGTATTCTTGCATTGCTATGAGTTAGCATGGAGAGTATTCATGAAAATACTATTACAGCATTAATTTCTGACATTATTATGATGTTTAATTGGTTGTTTCTACAGCCATGGATTCAAGTGACTGAGAAAGTGATATTCTGACACATGAACACCTTCTTCCAGTGCTGCAAGAAAGTTTTCAGTCTGCTATTTCTATTACCAAAAATGTAGAGTCTGGTCAACTGAAACGATTCACAAATTCATGTTGATACCTTAAAACTAATTCACTCACAGAAACGTCGTAATGATCAACACCCTGGTCATACCTCAGCAGCTCCAAGCACAAATCACTCCTGAAAATTAATTTCCACATTTCCACATTTCCATACGGAGCAGGAATCCTCATATACTCCTACTGGACTTTTATATTTGGAGTGATGAGGAATTCCACCACTAACTGTTTTACTTGTACTTGACCCTCAGCTATAAAAAACTGCCACCTTTGGCTTTCTGCGAATGACATCCTTACGTTTCTAAGCCAACCTTGCCAGCAGAGCTCAGCAGCATCACTGTCCCAAGACAGATCCTCTGCCAGGGCACAGAGAACCCACCACTAACCTGCTTCCTCTCCAGGTGATGTGTTTTTTGTGTACCATGGATATATAATGACACCCCTGAATCTCTGTAGAGCAAAATGGCGCTCCATCTTCTCAAGTCCTCTCCTTCTCACCAAAAAACCCACAAGAACTTGACATTTTAGGCTCCGCTTACTCCCATAAGTTAAATATAGACAGGGAACAAACATACCCAGACACTGGAAATTGTTTGCCCAGTCTACTAAAGTGGATGGTTCCCAACATAGCCTCAGTAATGCCCCATGAGCACGCTCTCAGTCAACTCCTGAGCATGGCACAAGAGTGGATGCAGGCCAGGAACCCCTCTCAGTAGTCAGATTCTGGCCATTCTGTTCAGGAGGCTGAGAAAATTTGATGTATGCACACAGACTGTTCTGTGCTGTTTGGCAGCAATGCCAACAAATACCAGCACAATTTATTTATTAGCAAAGGTGGTCTTGTGTAGAAATAGTGTTTGCCATGAGTAACTACAGCGTTACAGTACAAGAGTAAACACCAGCTCAGCACTGACTTTACAGATAAAAAGTAGTAGTATAACACAGAGTATGCAGTGTTTAGAATACCACTAACATCTTTTAAACAATTTTGTTTTCAAGCAAAGCTATTAAAGAAGTCTATTTATGTTCATCACATAAACTGCCTGCCTCTGCAGCTATTCTATACATTTGCAATGTCAGGTTTTTGCTGACACATTTTGGCATTTTGATACATACTGTCATTGGATTAGTATTTTCAGGGGGCTTTTATAATTCAGTTACACAATTAAGTTCACATTTCTAAGAAATAACAGTTTCTAGTTCAGCTTTCAAAATGCACAGCTTAAACTGTACAATTTTCAAGATGTCAAAGGAGAGGTTACTGGATACCCATACATGTGGGAATTGGGGAACTTAGTTGAAACAACCCCAGCTGGCATCCTCTTACTCTCTGGCACTGCCACCACAAAAAACTTGGGTAGATTTCAAGAACACAGATTCACCAACTTTAACTTTTCCAGATATGGAATTAAGTGAAGAATTTAGCTAAAAATATCTTTTCAAGACTGGATTTGAGAGAGTTCTCCAGCTGTAATATGACAGTCCAATTATAAAGCACCTGTCTGAAAACCTTCATACTGAAGGCATGCTGCAGACTCCTGGGCCAAGTTCTCATGAATGCACCATCCATCTGTAAGTCAACAGCCCTTGCACAGCAGTTTGTTATACATGGAAAACAGCCCTCATAGTTCACCCACAATTCCAGAAACTTGAATTGTTCAAAAAAATCTCAGTTTTAAATGCTCAAAAGATAATGTAAGAAATGTAAAGTACCCAAACTAAATTAATGTATAATGTCTGTGTTGTAAAAGAGAAGTGGCTACTCACAGAATAGGTCTTTGAAGTGGTAGTTAATTTATGCTTTTTAATTAGTTTGGTTTAAATTCAGATTACTAAGGGAAAGAAGTGAGAGACAGTCTGGAATTAATCTTGAAACAAAATGCTATTCTTTCAAGGTTTGATAGGATATCTCTAAGAAATGCTGCATATGCTATAACCTTTTTATCTCTGGGCTTATACAAGGGAGTTTATTTGGCCTTGCTCTGGACCAGCTCTTGTTTTTTTCCACCCCATTTTTCCACTGTATTTAAAGTATACCAACCCCAGTAGCATGCTCAAAGGAAAAAACACAGGCTAGCACTTTGACGGGCCTGCTTGTCCTTGGCCAAAGCCAAATGACTTGTATTTCAGGTGACGTTACCGACCAACACAGCCTCGAAAGCCTCAGCCCCAACCCTTTTGTGCTTCTGCAGCAAATATCAGCAGTGCTAGAGCAGCTCTCACAGATCATGCCTTGCCCTGGGCCAGGGCCTGAGAAGGGGGTAGCCAGTCTGGGACTTACCAAAATTAATTATGCTAATAAAACATCTTGAAAATCTCAGACACAGACTGCTTTTAATGTTTTTTATTCTTATAAGCAGGTCCTGATAACCACATTCTCCAGCTTATCACATTTTGAAAGATGACCATGGAGGGATGACCCTGAAAAGGCACCCATGCACCACATCTTCCACTGCAACAGCAGAGCAGGGACTCTATTCTGTAGAAGGCATCTGTAAACTGCTAGAAAGAGCAAGGGGAGGAACACTGGCAATGACACTGAGACACCTCAGGGGAGGGAGACAAAAGCATCTTTGCACATCAGAGGTTAAGGACTCCTGTCACCAGGCACCTTGAGCAGTCCTGTTGGGATAACAACATCTTGGGGTAACTGGTGCCATTCTCGGCTCTTCAAAAGTACTACTGCATGGGCTAAAGGATGTTTCCAGTTTTAGCCAGAGTCGTTCTTCTTGCATGTCCAGTTTCCTATCAGAGACTGGTTATCAGAGGCATTAGAACCTGTTGGATGTCACGAATCCATTAATTTGCTTCCATTTTTGTCACACATAGGGTGAAGGTTCACCAGTAACATCAGCTGTAATTAACTTGATTCTCTGTGGTTTGCCGCCTACAAAAACTATGCCAGAATCCTTCACAGACAGGAACTACTGGGTCTCCAGTGCTAAAATGGCATAAAGTTTGAATGTGTTTGCTTAAAACTGGGTTTTATCTTTGAAACTTGCACTTCTGTGTAAAGAGAATCAAGAAAAGTCCTGTCAACAGGCTCAGTCTCTGTTATTTTCTAAATGACAATTTCAGTTTTCATTTGCAGAAAGTCCCTGGCTCCTCTTATGTCCAAGTAGCCTTGAAATTATAAAGGTATTTAAACACATGGGACCAAAAAGAGAGAAAAATGCATGCAATATGTCTAATTGCAGCTTAAGGAGAATAAGGTATCCCAAAAATGGATTGTATCCATCACCTGGGGAAGGAGGTGTTCAGTAAGCCATTCCCCAATGTTAAGGCAAGCTCTGCCTGGATAACTTTCAGCTGCCTGCCAATGTTACTGGTATGGACTTTGCAGCAAACTCCTTTCTTTTACTGCCTTTCTTCACTGTTATCTCTCCAGCAGACACAATTTCATTCCTCTCATCACCTTCCATCTCCTCTGAGGAAGGCCTGGCCAACAGAAGTACCTCATGATGGACAATGGATGCAACAGGGACAGTGAAAAGAGAGTGGTTTAGTGAATATTTTGCCAGGAGAATGTCAGGCAATATCAGGAATGACCCCTGGTTAAAACTGCAGCACATGAAAGAAGACTTTGATCCAAATCCAAACCTCTGTGGAGCTGAAGAGCACCCAGTCTAGAGGTTCAACAAAAACACTACAGATCAGGGGGGAAGAAATTCAATTCAGCTTCTTTTAGAGCTCAGGTTGGGAAGAAACTTTGCTGCTAATTCTGTCTTTGGCAAAGTGGAAGACATACTGAAGCTGTCTTTTAACTGTGTTTAAAAAGTATTTTAAATACAAAAATCTATCTCTGCAGCTTCAAGTCAAATGCTGTTTTGCAGATGAGCAAAATATTAGACAAGACCTTTTTAAAGATGAGTACGAACCAGAGACAGCATGGAACTAGACCTTTTTTTTCTTTTTTTTTTTTTTTGAGAAATGAATAAAGGACATCAAGGCTTTGAACTTTCTATTTTGCACAAAGATTCACTTTGGGGCAGTGTTTCTTGAGACTGATCAGAACAGTTTAGAAGAGAATTCTCTAACAGTCTAATTTACGTGCACAAAGACTTCATCATTAGTTATTTAATGAAGATAGGAATACATAGCTTTTTCAGCTAAGACACCTGTTTACATGTTGTTTGCTTAAGTAAGTTTAACTCAAATATTTGCAAGGGAAGAAAAGCAAAAAGTGTAGATGAGACCATGGCAAAAAAGATAATCAATATTCTCTTTTTATGCTCTTTCATATAGAAACCTGAACATGCAACAAATGGTTCTACAAAGTCGGTAAACAAGTGCAGTATTTAAGGGCATCAGCTAAAAGCATTAGCCTACTTCTTAGCATAACAACTTTCTGGACACTTTTTTTCTGCATAAAAGTGGATGCCTACTTCTGTTGGACAATTCCTCTTTTGATAAAAAAAAAGCATGGGTAATTCTGCATGATTTTTAAGTGAACAGCGTCCTTTCAGTCTATTATTTACATACAGTGTTTTAAGGACTGTTCAGAAATTGCACAGAGGAAAGAGGTATTATTTGCAAAGATAGCCTAAAAAAAGGTAGTCTTTCCATAAGTGCCAAGAAACTCAAGGAACAAACCTTACCCTATTAGAAGTCTTTCACGGCAAATCAAATCCAGCTAGCAAGCCCAGTAGCTCACTGATCTCTGTTGACGCAGATCTTTGTTTTCAGTGACTGAACATAAAAACAGTTCAGACATGAAGACCTGAGTCAAAAATGCAGAAATGCAGACTCCTGGACCAGCATCCAGAAATCCTGGACTCCAAAAGATGCCTTTTGCAGACTGCTGTCTAGTCAAATTGCAACTGCTAAACTAACATCCCAAGCTATTCAATATTGCCAGAAATTATGAGAATGGTCTCCACAAGCAGCCATCACTGGAGTTGAGAACTCCATCCTACAGTCAGCAGATAATCAGGAGTGCCAAACAGGGTCTGTGCACCTCAGAACACGCTAACAAGTAATTAATTATGGGTGGAGTAGGGTAAATCCAGATATGGCTCCACTGCTTCCCGAAAAACAGAGAGCTTTCAGTTCTCTACAAGATGACTGGAAAGAAAAAGTGGTGGAGAGAAAAAATCTTGTAACATCCTAAGTTATGGAGTTCACCTTGTTCCCAATTAATCATAAAGCTAAAATCTATGCTGTGATGAGTATTACAATCTCCTTTTAAGTACATTCCTTCCAGAGGAGTCTCTCCGAGTACACAAAATGCATCCAAGTTCAAGCAGAGGCTGGGAGCATGGAGTGAACAACACCAACCCCTAGCAAGAAGCGGGTAAGCTGCAAGGACACTGTTTCATGCAGAAAAACTGTGCTCAGATACCTGTTTAAAGTGGGTCACACATGACAGGAGGCTGCTAGAGGCTCATCAGGGACATCCAGACTTCAGCGAAACTAACTGTGAACACTTTGCGCATATCAGTGCATTAGCCCCACAGCACAAGTCCAGCATTTCCAGAAGAATTAGAAATCTGTGATCTGCCCAGAAATAAGGTAATTGTAGTTTCTTTTTAGAAAGTTCACAGAGAGTTCAGTATGAATGAGAAATCTGGCACTAAGCAAGCCGAAGGCTGAACAACTTTGCCAATACTACCCATTATTGGGTCAACTGCTCCGAGCAATTCAAACTCCTGAAACAAAAACGTTTCCTAAAGGCAGCTTAGCTTTCTGGGTTTTCTATTTCAACTGTGGAAACAAAATTTATAATTGTTTAAGGCTAGTGTTTTCCCACAAAAGAGAAAGGGATGGCATGCAATATGTAAGAGTTTAATTTTAAAGCTTGCTATTACTCTCTGAATCAATATTGCAGCAATTTAACATTTACATTACCTAAGCATTCGTTTACCCAATCAATGGCAATACTCATAAAGTGCAAGAGCATCACACACAGTTTGATGAGGAAAGCTGTAAGTACAGAGGAAGAGCCAAATATATGACAGTACATGGTTAGAAATGCTGAATTAAGTTCAGCCTGGATCCACAGTGAGACTCCTCAATCTGACAAGTGGTTAAGCAAACTGTTCCAGTGAAGACACAGGCGAGATCACAGTTTACCCTTTAATCTGTAGGAAAGCAAGGCCAGTAAGCAAGCGTGGTACAGTAAACGCTATTTCTTTCCAGTGGCAGAGGGACTGAAAAGAAAGACTGCACTGAAACACAGTGAGGCAGACTTTTCCCTCTTTATTTTTGTCTCATATTCTTTGGAAAATGGCCTGTCAACAGAACTTCAATTTTTTTTCAATCATTGAGTGAGGAAGCAGATCACGTTTCTGATATCTATTGGTGGCAACAGGTGACTATTATCACAGTACAACAACAATCTCTGTTCCCACATTTTTCTCCCTTACCTCCTGCACAACACAAGTAGTTACGAAAGCACCGTGTTTCAGTTAGCAGGAGACAGTGAAATATTGAAAAGAGAAGGAGATGAGAAAACAATCAGGGACTGGGAAAGCAGGTGTCAGCACTTTGCCAGCATTAAGCTCCCTCTGGCCCCTGTTCAGTACAGATTTCAGATCTACTTGGACAAAGTTCTAATTTTGATTATGCACTGATTTAACTGGAGAAGGAGAACTGCACAAAACACAGTATTTTATTCCTCCCTACTCCCTTAATATTTCTACTGACTTAAACTACAGCCTAGGCATCTCTCAAGGACAATTCATCCCAAAAGTCAAAGACACTCACTTAGGATAGGATGAATCAAGCCTGTGACAACTGTTCTACTCCACTAACTATAAAAGGAGTTTGTAACACAACTAGCCTAAATGCAACTATTTAAGTGCTAGGCTACTCAAATTAAGAGGTAACAACCTTATCCTGTGTCCTTAAAACCGGGGAGTTCAAGCAATAGTAAGCATATCTATTAAATGTCTTCATATTGGAGTAGAGCAGATTGAGATTGGATATTAGGAATAGGTTCTTTACCATGAGGGTGGTTGAACACTGGAACAGGTTGCCCAGAGAGGTGATTGAGGCGCCTTCCCTGGAGATATTCAAGGTGAGGCTCAAGGAGGCCCTGTGCAGCCCGGTCTAATTGGGGGTGTCCCTGCTGACTGTGGGGAGGTCAGATTAGATGACCCTAGAGGTCCCTTCCAGCCTGGACCATTCTATAATTCTATGATTCTATGCTACAGAAACCTAGAATCTTTTTTATTGCTAAGCGAGGCTACACATTTGTGCCTGCTCCCTTGTTAGAAGTAACAGGAGCTTTAACAACAAAGTAAAATCAACACAGAAGTCTTCTTAAATTCATATATCAGATGTTAGAATCTCCAAGTTGAAGAATTTTTATCTCCCTGGGACAGAATCCAGAGGAATCTTCCTGCTTCTAGAGAAAGAAAGCACAAGAAAATGAAAAAGAGTCTTATCTCCAATTAGCTTCTAATAAACTCCAGAGATGAATCAAAACAACAAACCAAAAACCAAACCAAACCAAAAACAAACAAACAAACAAAAAGCCTTCCTGAAACCTGAAAGAAAGTTAGAATCTCCTGCTTTTGTTTCATGAGCTGTTTTGGGGGGGGGAAGCAATCTCTTGCTACCAGTTATCAGCAATTGTTTGATCCACTACTAGAACAAATCAGCCATCATGTCTCTGTATCCTGGGTACCCCACTCCTGATATGTTAAATCTCCTGCTGTCTGCACAAGCGAGCACTCACTGTTTTCAGTTCAATGCAAACTGTTCCAGAGATGAGAGATAGTACATGTGCTCCTGTAGGCTGTGTGCTTTGTTGTTCCTGCTTTAAAACAGAGGTCATTCTGACTGAATGTATCTACTTGCTCTTTTTTTCATGACAAGCAGCTTTTAAACGGGTTAGTAGAGTTGTTCATAGAAAGCAGACTGATGCAGGGGAGAAAGACGCTCTTCCCTCTGCATTGAATTAATCACAGTTACTGCAATTCAATGTGTGAACTTACCATCCTAAGAATAATAGTCTCTGTGTTTGGAGAAACTAAGCAAATTAAGCTGAATAGTAATTGATGTGGTTAAATACAGGATAAACAAATACTGGAAAAATGTCAGCATCATTCTTCAAAAGATATGGAAGCTACACAGCATGTACCAGGGGTTCTGCCAGCAAGTAAGGCTGCTTACATTGGCCACAATGTTCTTCCAAAAAAAGATAGGCTATCCTTTGAGAATAAAACAGTGTCCTGGGCTTCTCCCCCCCCCCTTCCATGTGGTTAAACAAAGGACTTCACTGTCAAAAGCCACAGCTAAGAGCTTATGCTGTACACTTGCAGACAGAAAAATTACTCTTGTAGTAGTCAAGCTAATCATCAAAAAGCAAGACTACAGTTCAATAAAACCCTGCATTCAGGCATAACCCTTAGGAAGAAAAACAGGTAACTATCGTCTGAAACAGCTTAATGGCATTTCTAGTCACCTGTTAAATGAACCATGCCACAAGCCATCATTGAAAAGACCAGTTTTGCACAGATGATGTGGTTCTGCTCCTTCAGCTCCCCTCACCCCTCTACTGATTTCACACAGCACCCAGGCTGTCTCCTCCCTCCCAACTCAGCCTTATCCCACCACAGCTTTGATGCAAAATTGCTCCAAATGCAAAATTTTCGTTTGTAAGATTTAGAGCTCCTCTGCACACAAGGAGCTAGAGGTCCATGTACAACACAAACTAACTTTAACTTCTGTTCCATGTGGAAGCCATCTATCAAATCTTTTCAATGCTAAAATGAGGCCAAAGGATATGACAACTTCTATACAATTAAAGCTCCAATAAAATATACTCAGAGATCTATTTTAATACCCTAAATCTTTCTTTCCTACTGCAGCAATAACTGGGTTGCAGTCTGATTAAACTTAACTACCCTCTTTCTAAACAACAGCAACCTGACCACCTCATCAGGGCAAGAAAAAGAAGTCCATCTGTTTCTAGTGTATCTGTAGCGCTGACTCAGGAAGACTCCATTACACCAGAGCATTTTCATTCACAAACTTCTCCATTGTGCAGCTCACAAACAAATGCATACCTGTGGCAGGCTGCATGAAAACAGAAAGAAATGCAAAGAAATCTTTGGGAGTGTAATTCCTTCCCTCTTGCATTGTATCTTGGAGCACTGTCAAGTTTTAAGATACCCTATTTAGAAAAACAAAGCAAACCCCCAAATCATTAGTTTCCTCCCCTACAGGCACAAATCATTAGAAAAGCTAATGATAAAGCTCAGGGAAACTTTTCATTTATCATTTTTGCTGCCTCTCACACAGATTTCAAATGATACAGTAAGATAGCCGCTTGCAATGTACAGTATCATAATGCTGCTTTCAAGATTAGCACCCACTTTTGCATGCAGGTAATGACTGAGTCATCTGGCAGTTGCCTAAGCAGCAGTGGAAGTGCAGACCACAAACCCTAGTTTTAATTTACATTATTTATCCTAATGATTTTTCTCAAAATATCTGAAAATGTTAAGGATACTGCAAATTGTAAACTAATTAACATAATCGTTGCAAGAGCACACAAATGTAACTGATGCTGAAGTATTGCTGAATGTAGATGAGACAGATGACAGGTTGGAGCCTGGAGATTCATGTGGTTGTAGCCACAGTAAATGTCATGAGCATGCTGCACAGGGCTTCTTCTGAGAGGTGACACAGTCATTCCATTAAAAAAAGCTTGAAGAAGACTGCACAGGAGGTCAGCATCCTCTGCCCATTCCCTTCCGCACTAATTCCTCTCTTTCGATTTTGCCTATACAATTAGCCCTTGCCTGACTGACAATCAGTTTTGACTAAAGTATTACCATTATCACTACACAGGTTTGTGCGCTGATGTGAAAGCATCCAGGTGGTTCAACTTTTTGTAGCAGTGTACAACACTTTTCCAAGTAAGTCACCACTACATCTTAGCCTGGGCACACAAAGGGTTTCCCAAGCATAAGTCTTAGCAATGATTCAGTTGTCTCAGCTCAAGTTTAAAATTGAAGCAGAATCAGAGTTCAAATAAACAGCCCACGAGGTTGAAATATCGGACTCTGAAAATAAGTTTCTACAAGAGATATGGCAAGTAATGCTTAATCTGTTAAAACCCAGCCCAGTGGGTACAAAGCTAAGACTGAGAATACAAAATGTTCATGATGTTTGTTTAATCTGTAAAATAAGATTTGTTTCTAGAATTAAATGTGAACTGTAAATTGAAACTGTTTTGCTTTAAAGTGATCCTGAAAGGCATTATTCTGGGCCATCTGTGATATCACGCGGGTGTACCAGACTTCTGGCATCAAACTTAACAGCATGAAGTACTTGAGGTCTTGAAAAGAGGGAAGAGTCAACTTACCACCTTTAAAATTTATTTATGCACCAAGTATTCCCTAAAGCCTGTGGAGTGAATATATTTAACCCAGAAAGCAAGAATTAATTCACTTCCCTTTTTTTGTTCTGTATTTCACTTCTAACAAGAGCAACTGCTCTGACATGGCTGTAAACAGGAGGTGACAGTAACTTTCTTTCTTTTTACCCTTGTTGAAGAGCTAGCTACGATGTAAGTAAGACAACAAAACAGGACACATTAAAAGTTAAGGCCTTTGGAGTAACAAATGTGACACAAAGGGAAAAAATATAATGAAGGAAATGCTATTTCCCCCCCATGCACTTTTGCACACAGATTACGTAACTTTTATGACAGCCAAGCAGATAACTGCTTCACAGACATTACCTCTGTGTCAGTTAAACACTGAAACACAAATGAGACTGTATTTCTTTGTTAGTTCATAAGATACTCCTTTTGCTACGCTGGAATATCATGAACATATTATTACCACTAGAAATAGTTCTGTCATCAGACAGGCCATTTACATTCAAAAGCCTATCACAGCAAACGTAGACTAAGTGGTGAAATCTCAGGGAAGGTTTGCTCAGTTTTTCCCAGGATCCAGGTACAGTCAGTTTTTTTCTGTCTCATCCTGAAGGACTTTGAAGGAAGATACAAGAGCTGGAAAGAAAATAAGCAGGCTACACAAAGCAAATACACAGCATGATCCCTGGTATCTCCTATCTCCTCTCCATACTTAAAATTATTGCTTAAAGGTGTTATTTTATCCATAAAAGAAACCTAGGAGACAGTACGCAAGAACATTCCCTCATTCTTCACAGGCAAATCTAAAACTAATTCCTCTCATTCATCCCAGCAGTCATCAGGAGACATGGAAAATCAGGGAGCTATTTTAGATTTAAGGTAAAATAGACATCAACTTTAGATGTTCAGGGCTTTTCAATTTTGGGCTTATTTGTCTAAGAAGGAAATAAATTTTTACAGGAATAGCATTCATATTAATTCTTATGGCTTCCCCTTATCCTCACCTTCCCGGTACCACAGAAGATTGAACAGCTGTCTCCAAGGAATAAACTTTCTGTTTTTCCCCAGATATCATTTCATGCAGCTGTTGGCCAGCAAGCAAGAAGGACAAAGCAGGTCTATGACCAGAAATATATTCGGGCTGAGTTGTTATTTGCTTCTTTAATTTATCAATTCATATTCCACAGCACTTAAGACTTCAGTAGCAGTCATGACTGAGGATTAAAAATTCCTACATTCCTCATTTTTGTTCCAACCCTGGAAAAAACCCTACTACTACTGGAACCCTGGAAAAAACCCTAACTACTCTTTAACCATTAGCTTGTGAAAGACAGAAACATCCCCCTGCATATTCTCCGGCTCTATTTGTATATAACCTGAGCCGTAAGTCATTTAGGTTATTATTCATTCTCCCTACCAACACTGTACCTTTTCTGAAGTTCGGTGCAGACACAGCTTGAAGGCATCAAACATCAGACAACCTATGCAAGACCTGTACATTTTTGATATGAAGTCTATCAAGTAAATTATTTTATTAAATAGAGGAACTAATTTTATAATTAAAAGATGCCAACTATCATCAATATAGTGTATTGTCAGGATAGTCTATTAGTTCATTTTTCCAAACAACATGATGCTGAGTATTACTGCACCATTATTTCAGTTATTTTTACTTCTATTACTACAAAAAAAAACTTTTTTGTAGTGCTATTGCCTTGCACTCCGCTTTCAGAACAACCAAATGAAACTCTTTAAATATTCTGGTAACTATCACCGAGAATCTAGAAATCCTAAACTTATACTATGGATTAGAGGGGGTATTTTATGTTGAGGGCAGCATTTGCATGGAGTGAGAATATTTTATTAAAAATAATAATGACTGCAATTCTCATCATCCCAGAACTACTCAAGAATTCAAGTCAAACTCATGGAACGGTTCTGTTCGGAGGAAAAAGTGAAGGATAGAGAGGATCAATGGTGTGAAAAACATATCCTAACAGTCATATGGGGGATTTAAGTTTTCAGAAAGGAACCCAGGTGGGTGGCTCTCAAGGTGTTTTGACTGAGATCCTCTCATTTTGCATAATCTCTTTTTACAGAATTTAAAAAAGCCTGGCAGAAGCAAAGACACACACCACTGAAAATAAAAGCTGCTTTAAAAGATGCAGAAAGCAAACAAACAGAAATCCAGCAATATTTGTACCATTCAATCCACATGCTTGTTCTTTTTCCACCGGGATCGCCCGTCTTCTCCTTAAAGCATTTTGAAGGATATCTGCCCCATAGATAATATGGGGATAGGGTGTTCCCTCCTTCTGTGGATGCTTTTTAATGGGCTCAATGAAGTAATCCCCATGGGGCAGATGGAAATATCCAGTCTGAAAATAAGCACAAAAGAGTTAATTTCTACTGTCCAGTTTTTGAAGTCATAAATAAAACCAACTCTTTTCATAATCACCATCTCTGAGCTTTTCTCAAAAGCCAGACATTACACTGCAGAATGACAGGTTTTCAGCACTTACTGTGCTGCATACATCAAGGTTGCTTTGTACCTCACAATGGCATAACAGTCCAAAGGGGAACAGAAAAATATCTTCTACCTAATAACCTCAAATCCTGTATCTGAGACAGAGGCTTCCATATTTGTACAAAGCCACTGAAAGGTCAAAAGTTAATTTGTCAAACATGATGCACTAGAAAGATTTGTGGCTTGTTCTTCTGGTGGTTTGCATCCATTCCCCACAGAACAAGCCCTGAATAGAAGCTGTTTCTTAAGTGCAAAGCATAATACTGCTCCTAGCTGCAACTCCACAGTCACATTACACAACCCATCAGATGGTCTGGCTGTGTGGTCCACTCTCAACTCAGAGTACAAACCTCTCTGGCCCCCAGGCTTCCAATGGAAATAAGTAGCTTTTCATGAATTACAGCAAGCTATTATGATCATACAATAGATATGCCTAACAAAAGCTGTAACATTTCTCATGCTATAACTTCTCT
The DNA here is from genome assembly GCA_013400055.1 of Nycticryphes semicollaris. Lineage (NCBI taxonomy): Eukaryota > Metazoa > Chordata > Aves > Charadriiformes > Rostratulidae > Nycticryphes > Nycticryphes semicollaris. The sequence continues at coordinate 25,590 of VXBJ01002655.1, read as the reverse complement.
ATCAACCTCCCAGCTCTCACTGAGCCATGGGGCCTTTGATGTCCATCTGGACTACAGAGGATTAGTTTACACCTCCCTCTGCCAAGATCTGAGAGACACATGCAACAGGACATGGCCTTCCTTAGTCCCTCGTGTCTCAGCATTTTTGAAGGGATTGCTAACATTGCAAAACCATTTCAACATGTTCCATTTCAACATATACAGAGCAGCACTAAATCAAAAACAAAGGATCTCTTGACACAAGATTGAAGAATCCCACTCTTTTGGCTTTGTCTCCCCTTTCCTTTCTTGCTGGGGTCAGTGCGGTCTTCTTAATTTGCTCTGCAGCAGGAAAAAATGCAGCAACACCATGTTCCTGCAGCTGCTCTGCTCAAACTTGCAAGGACAGACCAGTTTAAAAACTCGTTTGAAACACCCCAATGTCTTACAGTTTCCTTGGACAGCTGGGAAAGCCAGTATTAGGGCAAGGACAAGAGAGAAATCATATGAACGGAGGGAAAGCATTCCTAACAAAAAAAGGCAATCATGCGTTCTATGTACTAGGCCTAAAGGCAGCTCAGTGAGATCTCCACACAATGAGCTTCAAAGTCCCCTCTACCACATACCTCCTTCCTCCACTCTGATCGCCACAGGCTCAATACATCCCACAGCAAACTTCTACAAAGAAGTAACTGTGACTGTCATTTCACAGAGTTTGCTCAACACTTCTTAAGAGCAGAAACTTTTTCTTTCCAGTTTTCCAGCACAAGTCAAAGTTCAAAAGGCAAGGGTTGGCCTTGGTTTGCAGCCTTGGTTATACTCATAAAGTTTCACAAGTTCAGGACTCAGTCACATATGTTTGCTCACCTGGGGTTACAGTTACTACCTGTATGGTTTTTGTTTTATTTTTAAGAAAAAAAAAATCAAGACTTCTGATTCTTAAATATGAAATCCAAAAATGATCAGATTTCTTTCTAAATTATAAATCAAGGCTGCTTTTGATATAGGTGCTGAGATGCACTACAAAAGCATTAATTCCCACATTCCGATACGATAAAGATGTCAGGCAAGCATGGGTATATACAGGAGGGACACCTATACTGAAGCTAGACCAGGAAATTGGTAAACACAGATTTCTTCCTGCTGCTCAAAGCACTGTCACAAATCTTTGTCCATTCCTTTTTATTCCACATAATTTGATCTGCCCTGGATGTTCTGAAAGTCTGGGTAATTTGACCTTCTTTTCTTGTTGTGTTTTTTTAACCCAGTTGGAGTCAGGAAGAACTAACCATCTTCACTGCTCACCCTGATTTTATAGGGCAAGCTGATTAGTCACTGGACTATTGTGTCAAAATTGCATCTATAAGAAGAAAAGCCAGGCAATCACATAAAAAATTAAGCATGTTAGTAGTGACCTCATTTCCCAAGCTCCCCCAGCAATGCATGCATGTTGAAATTCAGCTCTCCATCCAAGATGTATGAAGCAGGAGAAAAAACAAAAATTCGTCCTATTCATACTCCATATGCATACACAGAGATGGATGTAAAGACTGTTTAATGAACCAGCACACAGTGCCTAGTACAGCACCTGGCTTTAGACTTTACAATTTTTTTTTTATTATTGTTTTCTTAATATTATTTTTTTTGTAATGGAATATTTATTTTCACAGTCATACAGCTTTCTGCTATAACAACTCCGTCTCAGGCCATCCCTGTCCCGGTACACCCTCAACCTGCTGGCATTCTGTGGACAACATTTGCTAAGTTCAGCAGTACGACTGTACCATCCCACCCACCTGCGGCAGAAATCCTGACAGTCTTCCTCTAAACCTGGGATGAAACCAGAAGATGTCCCTCCTGCCCTCTGCAGTAAGTACTTGCCCGCACTATTTCTTGTCTACGCCCTACACCCAAACGCTAGTCCAAGAGGAGATTAATGTTCTTGAGACCAGTGTCTTAAAGGCAGTTCTTGAAATCTCGTTCAAAAGTGTTTTATGTCCTGTGTTATCTGAAGTACCATAAACCAAAGGAAATTTAGGGAGGCTGAGGAACTGTAGACCTTTCTGCACAGACATATTAGGTTCATGACTGCAAAAGTAACTGAAGTACGATACCAAAAATGGACATTACACCATATCCTCTAAATATCTGTAAAACATTATGACATCGCCCACTTTTATTATCTACAAATGGCTGCATTGTGTGCCTAAAGTTACCAAGGATCAAAAGAAGATATAACATTTAGCTCATGTAAAAGATCAGATCTGGAACCTGCCTCAAAACTTTCCCCTAATTCTAGTACAACGCAATTTTTGGAATGTCTAAATTCATCTGCCAGTTCCACTTTTGCACTACAACAAGAAGACGAGCTGATACTCCAGAAGAAATGTTGTTCTCATGGCTCTTCCTTGAACTAACTGGAATATAATTTAGGTATTTGTGTATCTTCTAAATCAAAATCCTTTATCTTTGCTTTGTTTATCCTGGAACTATGTTATTTTTGACTTACTGGCTGTCAGGTAGAAACCACGATTTTCACTCCTGTCCAGAATCATTAAAAATGTACACACAAGTTTAAAAAAAGCCATCAATTGCACTATTTATCAGTTAGAAGCACAAGGACCGTATGCACTAGCAACAGTCAATAAAATTATCATTATTTTATCCATGAGAAATGTGATTCTCTCACAAATAGTCCATTACTGTAAAAACAAAAGAAATGTTTCATATTTGAAATGCTAATCTAACGGGGGGAAACGGTATTTTTTATTAACTTAATTTCCCGCTCTGTCTCACAGAGACATGTGTTATAGAGATACCTATGTAAATTTACAGGCAAAGCCAATTAAGGAAATCAGACTCGGAAACGCACCATGCCCGCCAGTGCTGCTTGGGATGAAGTGACTGCAGAAGTCCACTTCCAGAACAGAGATGTGCTTTCCAACAGCTTCCAGAGACTTCCAGCTCCTACTGAACTTGTGTTTTGCACCCACACTTTCATCCTGCACAGGCTGGGACCCACCAGGAGAAAACACCTCCATTCTTCACACTGAACTTACTTCAAAGCACTCAGAGCTGGCAAAATTCCCTCTGCTGATTAAGTGCTTCTTCAGTTTTGCTCTTCATATCTGTTCTCTTCCGATTCACAAATACAATAGCAAGAACTTTTTATTTAAAGTCCATCAGTTTTCAAGCTATGTACGTATAAAATACATAAGCTTTTTTAGCAGTTTGAGTATCGCCCTCCTTTGAGTGTATTACACGGCTTCAGGATACACAAAGGACCGCTGTTATGAAAGCCTCACTGGAAACACGCCAGCCTTATTTATGCTCATTACAAAGTTTAGTTTTCACAACAGAGAAAGAATGACTGCAGCCAACTTTTCTCTCACTTAAACCTCTCTATGAAAAGCTACCATGTAAAATTATAACAGAAATGGGTAGAAAATAGGCAGTGGAGGTGGTGAATGTGTGTGTGGTGTGATGTATGGGGGTGTGTTTCTTTCCCTCAGTGCCTGCACGAGAAAACCTAAAAATTTACCACAGAAATCTTTCCTAAATTGTTGTTCACCTGGCCTTCAAATCTCCCCCTTCAGTCCTAAATTCTGACATATTTTGGGCAAAAATGTTTCCCAGACTGTACTTGGAAGTGCTGCTACATTACTTAATGGGATTTTCAGTTCAAGTGCCTGATTATTGTGACACAAACAGCTCCCTGGACACGTTGCATCTCCTAGACTGTGTGTCACTCACCAGCAGGAAATGGTGATCCCGGGACACTTCTGACTCAAAGTTTTCAACTAACTTTTTTTTTATTTTTTTTATTTTAAGTAGGAATCTGAATTTTCCCAGTGGAAAGCAGTATTTTTCACTTTTCTTTTTGGTCAAAAGTTCAGGATTTTTGTCAAAATATATTTTCTGGGAGAATTGTTTTAATCAGTTCCACGTGGGAAGCTGAAGTCAATTCCTGTGGGAAGGGAAAAGAGCGGCTTTAGCCTTGGCTAAGATTTTGCACTTGCAATGTTATCCCAGACAGGAGGGGCTGGAATTAGTGACTGTGTGTCAGGAGAAAAAGGGAGGGAAAAATCCAACAACTTGCAGTCTAAAGCTACACAACTGAGTATGCTGACAACAATTGCAAAAAATAACACCTGTAATAGGAACAGCGTGTAACTCAGTAAAAGCCAGCAGCACTATTTCTCAGAATAAGGCAACAATGGACTCTGGAAACATGGCATGGTTTTACAACTGACATGAAACAAAAATAAGAAGAGAAGATGCTGATTTTACCTTCAAGTACTTTGCTCCAGCTGCTTATGAAAACTGTAATGCATAGTAAAAGAAATTAAATTTCAATAAAAGAATTTTCTAATTAAAGAAACATGCATTACCAGAGAACTTCAGCAACAAATAATCAAAACTGAACTAGTGAAGTAAATTATCTGTAAACGTTACACTTGGGAAGTTTATTTTCTTTTTTCAGCTTATGATTTCATCGCTTTCTGTATGTAATTTTTTTCCCCCATGAATCTTTCTATTTGAGATGTTAATTGTTCCTATCTCTGTCAGAACACAAACCCACTGACATGAGGGTCCAGATAAGATTTTTACCTATGTCCTCAGCCAGACCTACAAAAAATGGACCTGCCATCCTGTTGCTCAGGCAGAAAGAGAAGGTTGATTATTTTTTAGGTATTGAGAAATTTGACATAAGATGTTTAGGAATATTGCCCACAGAAATGGACAACACTTTTACAGAGTTCTACAAAAAAAAAATGAACGCTTTCAGCAGGATTTGGTGAAAAAGCTGCTATGATGCTGGAACACAGCCTTACAGTACAACCTACGGGGTTTTTTAACGTGACAGGATACGTAAAAGAAAAGGTTACTGTCGTATCACAACATATTGTACTCTTGTCACACTTGCTACCTCATATGTTGTAAAAGCTGCCAGAAAACCGGCCAGAGGTGTCAAAAATGTGTGGAGTTCGGCCCTGCACACTGTGGGCTCAGAAAATTCAATCAGGCACAAAGGAAGAAAAGTATCAGTGGAAAGCAGAATTTACAGCATGGTAGACATCTGTGGAATAAAATAAGGTATCAGAGTAGGAAGAATTGTGTGATATCCTCAGTTCTCAGATTGTCAATGGTTAGATGTCAGTCTTGGATACTTCAGAGGTAAGGGTCTTGCTGGCTGGGGACATACCCTCAGCAAAGGAGAAAAGTCTAGTTTCTATGGTCACATTTACCAGCTACCATACACTACTTACAAAATATGATCACTCAGCTGAGAAACTTGGCAGAGAATCACTGCTCTGGGTTATGGCACCCACTTGCTGGTGACCCCACTCAACTTCATTTGTTGAAGTGCCTGGCAAAATGACGGAGAAGATCCTCCTGGAAACTCTGCTAAGGCACATGAAAAACAAGGAGGTGATAGGTGACACCCAACATGGCTTAACCAAGGGCAAGTCATGCCTGACAAATTTGGTGTCCTTCTATGACAGGGTTACAGCAGCGGTAGATAAGGGAAGAGCAACTGCAATATCTAACTGGACCTTTGCAAAGTATTTGACACTGTCCCACACAACATTCTGGTCTCTAAACTGGAGACAGATGGATTTGATATGGATGGACAACTCAGTGGATAAGGAACTGTCTGGATGGTCACACTCAAACAGTTGCACTTAATAGATAATATCCAAGAGGAAATCAGTAACAAGGGGCATTTCTCAGGGGTAAGTAATGGGATCAGTGCTGTTTAACATCATCTGTGTTGGAGACATGGACAGTTGGATCGAGTACACCCTCAGCAAGTTTGCCCATGACACCAAGCTATGTGGAGTGGTTGACACACTGGAGGGAAGAGATGCTGACCAGAGGGACCTAAACAGGCCTGAGAGATGGGCTCATGCAAATGTCATGAAGGTTAATTAGGCCAAGTGGAAGGTCACAGCACCTAGATCACAGCAATCCCAGGGACAAATACATGTTGGGTGGAGAATGAATTGGGAGCAGACCTGAGGAGAAGGACTTGGGGGTGGTTGTGGACAAGAATCACAGAATCTTCGTGGTTGGAAGGGCCCTTTGAGATGGGTCCAACCATAAACAAACAAATAAAATACAAAATAAAAAAATCCCCAAACAGAACAAAACACAAACAACGACACCCACCTCTCTACGCTCTCCTTTCAGGTAGTTGTAGAGGGCAGTGAGGTCTCCCCTCAGC
>VXBJ01002654.1:475008-503493 GCA_013400055.1 Nycticryphes semicollaris | reverse complement strand
CCCTCAGCCCTCCACCCCACTATCTGCCCTCCAACCCCCCAGTTCTGCCCCATAACCCCAGATCTGTCACTCAACCCCCCTTCAATCTACCCCTACCTACAAGATCTGCCCTGCAGGATCGCTACAGCCCCAGGATCTGCTCCCCAAACCTCCAGATGTGCCTCCCAACCTCCAAGATCTGCCCCCCCAAGATCTAACCCCTGGGACCCCTCCACCCTCAAGGGGATGTGCCTGCTGGGGTCACCCCGTCCCCATACCAGCAAGCTGAGCACCACGGCGGTGACGGTCCTGCAGCGCAGCACTGACACGGGCGCTGGAGGTGCTGATGGCGGCCATGTTGGCAGCCAAATCATCCATCTCTGCCTCCATGCGACGGAAGTCAACCTTCATCTTTCGGATGGTGTCTGGGGAGGAGGAATCAGATACCTAGGTTCTTCAGCTGCCTGGGATGTCCCCAGTCCCTCATGGATGCTGGGGTACCCCCTGCTGGGTGCTCACCGGTGGCGGAGATGAACTTGTTGTAGTTCTCATAAAGCAGTGTCTGCATGTCGCTGTCAAGGGCGCGGATCTCCCGCCCCAGGGCAGCCTCACGGGCCAACAACTGCCCCAGGGGGCACTCGCTGCGCACCTGCAGGGGGGCAACACTGGCACAATGGCCCCCAACCCCACCACCTCCCATGGAGCCCACCACTCTCTCCAACCCCCCAATTTACTCTCTGAAGCCTCCAATTGCCCCCCAAAGGGTCCTCATCAGCTTCCCTAGGGCTCTACTTGCCCTCCACAGCCCTTCTGGGATCCTCAGCTGACCCCTGAACTCCTAACTGCCACCCCCGGCTTGCCAACTGCCCCTCTCAGAGCCCTAAATACCACCTGGGGAGCCCTAACTGCCCCCCAGGTCCCCAAATGCCTCCCCGGTCTCTCCTGGGATCTGGAAGTGTCCCACAAGAGCCTCCTTCTGTCCTCTAGGGCCTTCTGGGATCCTCAGCTGCCCCCCAGGAGTCCTAACTGCCCCCCCCAGGAGTGCTAATTGTCCCCCAACAACTGCTCCAGAGGGCCCCAATACTGTCCCCATAGAGGCACGCACAGTATCCTAATGTGTGCCTATGGAAGAAGATCTCTAGGGTCCCCGCAGAACCCCTTTCTGGTCCCGCACAAGACGCTAGGGGTGGCCTGAGGGTCCTCGGGGGACCCACGGAGTGCTCTGGCTGGGTCCTGGTGAACCCACAGGATCCCTACAGGTCCCATAGGGGTCCCTGGCGCTCCCTGCCGGGGCGGGGATACCTGCCGGTGAGGTCTCCACCTGACTCGGGGGGGGGAAGAGGTCATTGCGGGGTCAAAGGTCACCTTAGTGAGGAAAACCTCCGGGTCGAAGTGGGGGCCGTTGATATCGGCGGGGTCTGGGGTCGCCTCCGCCGCCTCTGCCGCGGACGGGCCGTAGTACCGCTGGAGCGGCCCGTGGGGACGCCGCCATCCGCCGGTGCCGGTGCCGGTGCCGGCCTCGGGGCTGCCGCCAGCCCCGCTCCCCGCCGCCTCCACCTCCGCCATCGCGCCGGCACTTCCGTCCCCGTCCGGTACTTCCGGCCCTGCCCCGGAGCGTCACTTCCGCCGGAGTGTTCCCGTCGCCGCGGCAACGTCTCTCCCGCCCCGTCATGGTGGTGGCTTCTGACGGAGCCTCCGCCCCGCCGGGCCCGGGGACAGGGGCTTCGTGGGGACGGGGTGGCTGGAGGAGGCACCAGCCCCTGAGGGTGAGCGGCTGGAGGCGGCCCTGGCGCTGTATCCCCGCCATCCTGGCTGTCCCCTGCTGCCCCACTGTCCCCGCCAGCCCCCGCGTCCCAGGCCTCATTTCCACCCGACATCGAGCGGGTGCGGTCCCTTCCCGGAGGGTCCCCGCCGGATCCCCGGGGGCTGGGTACAGGGCAGGGGACATGTGCCAGTCCCCCAGTTCCCTTTGGCAGTGGGTCTCTGGCTGGTGTTGGGGACGGGGAAATGAGCTCCAGCCCTTGCCTTGCCCTACGGGTGGCCTGTGCCCCTCACTGCCTTAGTGTCAAACCAAGAGCTGGGCTTTGGCCGCCTGAAAGCACCTGGGAGGGCCTGTGTGTTTCACCCAGGACGAGGCCCCACAGTCACTACTGGGCTTTTTCTCACTTTTCCCCTTCCAGGTGACACTGACCGAGCCCCAGGCACCGACAGCTCCCCTGAGACCTGCCATCCCCCCATCGTCAGACAATTAACTGCCTTCTGCTAATTCCAGTGAACAACTCAATCTTACGGATGCAGAAAGAAATGGCTGTTGGTAATTCCTCTAGTCTCATCATTCCCCAGAAATTTGTGTTGGTGTTTGCTGCAGGGACCCTGCACACCTCAGCTGTGCGCTGCAGCATTCAGGAACAGTGCAAATTATTCTGTGTGAGGCACCGAAACGATCCGGAGAGACACCTTTAGATGGCGCTGAAAAAGGTAAAACGACAGTTCACAGCCCAGTTCTTAACACTTGGTTTGTTACAACTTCAATAAAAACACCCCCAAATATTTTGTGCATTCACCCTGAGCAGGGGGTGTTGTGTGAGGAGGATCAGCTCTATATAAATTTTACGCCTCAGCAGAACCATTGCACTGTTAGGACTGTGGGAGAGCACTGAAACCAAAATAACCAAATTGCTCAAATCTAGCAGGTGTTCAGAGAAGGATGAGGGACTGGGTAGGGGACATCTTCAAGAGCAGGGGTCCTGGTGCTCCTGCTGCGGTGGATGTGGCCCCGCACTCTGTCACTGTGGTGCTGCTGGTAAGATTACCCCACACTGGGAATTCTGCCATCCCTGATTCTGCACTTGCTCAGCACACTGGCTGTGGCACACGGTTCTTTTGTGACACACCTACAGGTCATGCATCCGGACTGTTTGCCCCAAAGGCCTCCTCGCGTGGCAGCTCCAGGGGCTCAGCACGGTCACACGCTGCTGAGTCTGGCTCCTGAAACGCAGAAAAACCTCTCCGTTGGAATTCTGTGTCTGGCAACGGTGACCAGCCTCTGACCAGCCACATGCTGATGCTGAATGGTGACAAATGCTGTGCCAAAGGGAGCTGGGCAGCTGCTGGCAGCAGCAGCCAGAGGAGGAGGAGGAGGTTGTGCAGCACCCAAAAGGTCCCTCAAATGCTGCCGGTGGGAATCTGATGGAGCCACAACTCACCTGTGGTTCAAGAAATCTTTAACTTCAATTTGGCAGCTTAAAAACCCTGAGGTTAATGAAATATATTTTAAATCCTTTTTTTTTTTTTTTTTGTTCCAGAAGAATTAAAAGATCAGAGACAAAGCATTAAAAAAGGTTTTCTGTGCTAAGGCCAAAGGCGAGTGAAACCTGGACCATCAGCTGGACTTCAGCAGCTGAACCAGCACAGAATAATACTGAAGATGTTGATGTTTCCCCCTGCATCCCAACTTCTAGAGCATCACTTGCTCAGAGGACTGGAGATACCAGTCTCTTCCCGGAGCTGCAGGCAGATGTGCAGAGTAACACTGACCCACTCCCTGCACAGCAGAGCAGCCCTGCTCAGAGCCCCACGTCTCCATCCACGGGAGATGCACCGGTTCTCGGGATAACGCTGAACCCGGGCTCTGAGGAGCAGGTTCTCTGCAGTTGAAGCAGAACAACTGAGTGATCTGATGCTGGTATTCAGCCCATCTAACGTGTGAGTGCAAGGGAGAAAGATGGGCAAACAATTCCTAAAACCAGACCTTTATTTACAGCAGTCAAAGCAAACCAAACCCGTCACCCATCTGCAGGCCAGGCCATTCCATGGCTTTTCCTCAGAAGTCGTTCGTGTGAGAAAATCAAACCAAAGTCCATCAATTCACCCATCATTCTGCCAAACATAAAGAGCTTGGAGCAGCCACATCTTAGCGGAGAATCAGGGAGAAGAACAGAGAAAGCCATTCCTGCCTCCTTTCTACTTGCCTTCCCTTCACATTTTTTCCCAAATGTGGAAAAGTCTGCCTCATCCAGCTGGGGCAGTATTTTGTTAGTTTGGTAGGGCCAGAACTAAGCACAACAGTCCACTTACAGATCTGGCCTGGGATTGTGCGAGGCCAAAGGAATTCCTGATGAGCACAAGGGCCAAAGGAACCATCCAGCCATTGAGGCACACTCGCTGGAGGAGAACACTGTAACATCTGAGCAGGGGTGCTTTAGTCCTGCAGGGGTGGGTGTTACAGGAAGGCAAGAGAAGCAAATAAGCCAAGACTTCCAGAAAGGAAAACCAGAACACACCAGTGGTCGGTACAGAGAGCTGATGAAGCAGCAGCTCTGCTCCACTGCTTTGGACCATGAAGGGTTTAAACAACAGGCAGCAGAGGTCTGGCTGAAGAGAGAAAAAGGGGTTTAAAATCTTTTTTTCTTTCTCCCAGCAGGCAGAGTATTTTTACAGTTACAGATCTCTCACTTCAGTCACAGGCAGAGTTAAATAACTGACCTCCAGGGGAACACAGCGAGCNAAAGTCTGCCTCATCCAGCTGGGGAACACAGCGAGCACAGCGTCTGTGCCCGACGTGAGACGAGGAGAGTGGAGGGAAGATGGGGCTCCCAAAGCCCCGCTTCGGGAGGGGAAATCCAGGAACTTTGGGAACAGCAGCAGGAGAGACATGCCTTGCCCCGCATCTCACAGCAGCACTGCAGGCAGGGACCCCCAGAACACTACCATTGGCAGAGCAAGGCTTTCTACGTGAATAAATAAAAAAATCAACCCCCTGCTCAAATCCCTCCTTGACCTCCCAACTCCACCCCAATGGTGCTGTCTGGGGCTGTCACTGACCCCAACCTCTGTGTTTGCACAACATCTCCCCAAAGCACTCCAACACCAGGTACCATAATCACTGAAATTAACTGGAGCTTTTGCCACCAGGTTTTCTTTACACTGATTTAGCAGCCTCAGGGAGTGCACTTGAAGTGTGTGGGAAGGTTCTGGAAAACACGTGTGTAAATCAAGGTGGCTTGTGACCCCTGGCCCTCCTTTCTCACAGGTCCATCCCCAGCCTTACCCAGAAGGATGATAAATGAGACCAAGGCGGCACCAGCATAAAGTCTTGCTCCTCTGCAACTCTTCACTGCAACAATTAAGAGTACCAGGGTCCAGATCTACTGCTAATTTCACTCCAAAGCCGTACAGATTTCATCTCAGCCCAGGGACACCAAGGACACTAACCGGTCTTCAAGTCTGGAAACAGGACACTGAGACCAGGATTCAGGCGAGTGGCCACTCTGGAACATAAGTGACACCTTCACACTGCCATAAACCAGCATCCCAAACTCTAGAGCTTCCCCAGCTCGGCTGCTTTATTAAACTTTTGAGTGTCAGGGTCTCTGGATCTGTCAGCTGCATCTCCTCAAGGGCCCAGTACTGAGCACCAGCCGGGGAGGCAACGCAAAGGTGGCCCTTAAAAACAAAGACAGAAGTGGCTGCAAGACATGGACAACTAGGTGAGAAAGGCATAAGCATTTAACTGCATCAAAATTGTGTTATACATGGAAATCTGTTTAGAATCAAAGATACTCATTTTATCAAGAGATGTCTGAGACCAGCCAGAACGAAGACAAGAAGCTGGTGGAAAGGAATGTTCTTGGGAGGTTTGTCTGGAACGTCCCAGACTCCACCGCAGGGCAGATGGAGGGAGGCCGTGAACAAGTCCGTCAATCTTCTTGGGTTTTTTTCTGTAAAACTTGTGGAACAACAAGCTCAAGTCCCTGCTTTGGACACGAGATAGTAAAGGATGAAGAAAATGACGATCAGTCCCACAGAGACAGAGCAGAGCAACTTGCGGTTATCCCTCCCGGAGCGTGTCATGGTGGAGAAACGCTTCACACTGCCCGTCAGCAGGCCCGTCACGCTCATGAAATCGGAATCCTGGGTGGGAAATAAAATGCAGATGGAGGCATTATAAACAGGTGAAGGTATCCCTGAAGAGTCTCCCGCTCCCCAGCTAAAACACGTTTGCAGAGGGAGCTGCACAGCAGCTGCCCGTCCCTCAGAGACCTCCAGCAGCAGCACGTTCCCTTTGCGCTGGAGACCGGGAAAGGGAAAAAAGAGGAAGGTCTAAACTAAACCAAACCACCCTCCTTTTCCAGCTGGGAGCACAGGACCCGCTGCTGGGCTGGCAGTTGTACCCACGGCCCTTGTTCTCCCTGCAATGGGCTGGTAACAGCAATGCTACAAGTGAGTGCTGTGGCCAAAGGACAGGTCCCCACACAAAGCTGGAGTCACTGGTGTGCACTGGGGCAGCCCCACGAGCACAGAAAAAGGTGCTAGTTCTTGCCATTAGTTCCATGTTTTCTCAGCATGTGACCACACGCACGTGAGGATCCAGAGGGTGGGAAACTTCTCAAATTAATGCAGACCAGGCATTTTCATTTTGACTTCTGGTCTGTTTTCTACAAAATTCTCAGAGCTTCTGCTCATGTTACTCCTGAAATGCTTCAAAACCGTCTCTGTAACAGAAATACAACTTCATGCTGATTGAAGGCTTCTCCTTTAAGGCCTTTTGCCTTTACACGTTTTATTCTGATTTTCTGTTCTCCTTTTGGGCTGAGCAAACACCCATTTCAGACACTCCAACACCCACAGCACTGGCTGCTGAGTGTTCCAAGCTGAGCTCACACCTCTGACTCCACTGGTTTCACACTGTAATTCCCTTTTCTCTGCCCTCCACACATCAGCTCTCCGACATCCAGCATGTGCAGGAAACGCTCTCCAGGCACCTGCATTACGGTGCTCATCTCCTCAAACCCCTGGGCTAGACCCCCTTCCTCTCCCAGTTCAGTTAACAAATTGCCTCCCTCCTAAAGAACCCCAGCAGGTCCCCCCTCTGCTGCAGGAAATGCCTTCCCCCGCTGCAGTGATATTCCAGCAGCAACCAATGCTTAAGAGGCAGATTACTCTGGAAAGCGATTCGGGTTTTATGGGTTGTTGCGTGTCAGAAAGGTGAGGGAACAGGGCACCAAACACCCCAAGGGGGGCCCAGAACATCCGTTCTGCTCCTTCCAAAGACATCAGTGAACTACAGACTCCCGGCAGGCAGCCTGGGTTTCAGGTGTTGCAGACAATACCCCTGACAGATTTATCCAGCAATAACAAAATTCCCAGGAGCCACCAAGGAACAGGCCCATCTCCCAGCATCGACCACAGGAGGCAGCTCTTCAGTCACAGCGGGGAGGAAATCAATCTCCACCTGTATTTCTGAAGCATGCTGTCCTGCATCCATCCCTCCTGATGACAGATACCCACCAAGCTGCCCACTGGGACAAAGTGACACTCGCAGCTGCCATGTACCTGATGTTTATATATTGAGGAGTCTGTGGAAACGGGTTTAGTTACAAGCCCTGGTTTGCCACACCAACCACTGGGACCTGGCTTTGCTGCTGTCTCCTGTTAAACTGACACAGCAGGTGCCTAAAGTAACTGCTGAAAGTCAGCACAAAAAAAGCCACATTCCTTACCATGCCGTCCAGGTATCGGTTCTGCTCCTCAGCGTCTTTGTCAATATCCAGAGCCAGCTACACGGGGAAAGGGAGAAAACAGGTATTAATGAACTTTCAGTGCAGAGAGGAGAACCTCCCTCTAACACATCTGGTGCTGGTAAAATTTGAATTGCACGTTTGAAAAGCGAAGCAACACTTCCCCCATCTCTTGCACAAACGGCCTTTTCGGTAGAGGAATGAGATTATCATTTTGGTTTCAGGTTGTTGAACTTTTTCAGCTGTGCTCTGCTGAAAACTGTCTGAAACTGTCATATATGGGACAGGAGCTTTTAAACGCTGGGACACAGCAGCAGGAATCCAGAGTCTACCCCTCTGCAGGGTGAGTCCCTGACTTCTTTTAAGCTCTAAATCAAAGTATGTAATGTTGGTCGGGGCAAACTAGCCTTAAGAACACCAATAACATACAGACCTGTACTTTTCAAAACCAATTCACCTTTTTATTGTGACTTTTTCCCCCAAGAAGGTGTGCCTAGCAATACCATTCTCTGAAGCTTTTGTTTTCCTCTCTGTGCCTAAAACTTCCCTGAGCACCACAAAAAGTGCATCGTTCCCCTTACATGATGTTGCTAGACCTCAAAAGGAAAGTGGAGGTTCATCAAGCTGTCCCTGGCATGTCACAGGTGACAGGTCACCATTATATCACCAACAATATCACCGTTCCTCCTTCACCGCAGCACCCGAGGCCAACGCGGCCACTTACCGACTTCAGCCTGGTGACCTTGCTGGCCAGGCTGTCTGCCATCCGCTTGTTCTCCACATCCAGCACATCCTCCACAGCTCCCGGACTCTGACCTGTGGGAGACAAAAAGCGGAAGATGAGTTTTATCGATCCTGACACCCATCCCCTGTGTTTGCTCACCCAACGTGGCAGCCAGGCAGGGACAGCTTGTTGCCCGACCAGTCTCTGGCTTGCCACCAAGGCCGTTACAGCTGCCTCCTCCTGAGGCCTGTACCACCAAACACTCCTGAACTCTTTTTGACAAAAACACACCCAAAACCGCACCAAACACCCTCCTGAGGGGGTCGAACCCCGAGCCACCCCCAACGCCCAGCAGCTGTGTTGCCCCAGCGACACCCCCAGCGCTGCCCCACTATAGGAATGGGGTGAAACCCAGCAAATCCGGGCGCTTCACCCCCCATGGCTTCGGGTCTCCCCCGGCTCTGCCGTCCCGGGGGCGCCGGGCAGACGGGCCGCCCCTCCCGGCCGGGCCGCGGGCCTGAGGCGGCCCCCAAATGGCGGCGGTAGCGCCCCGTCCCCACCGGGCCCCTCAAGCGCCAGCGGGGACACTCACCCACCCGCCCCCGAAATGGTCACAGCGGGACCGGGGGTACCCTCCGCCCGGCCCCTCACCTCGGCCCCACTCCGCCATGGCGGACCCGGCCCCGCCTCGCCGGGCGGAGCCGCGCCGGCCCCCGCCTCCGCTAAATGTCCGCCGTCTCCTCCCCGGTTCCCCCCCTACCCCCCGGCTTCCCCGTGGGGCCTGCGGCTCCCTGGGGGCGGTGAGGGGACACCGGGACCCCTCAGGCCTGGGCGGAAGGCGGCGGCCCCGCGGAGCGCTGCCGGGGGAGGGCCGGGGCCGCGGCCAGGAAATGAGGCCGGGATCCGGGGCGGCGGGAGGAAGGTGCTGGCGCTGCCCGCCCCGGCCCGCCGGCTGCCCCGCTCGCCGGCCGGGGAAGGGCCCGGCCCCCGCCCGCTTCCGCCGCCTCCGAGCGATTGAGGAGCCGCAGGTACCGCCTGGTCTCCATTTGGAGCCAAAACAAGGGCATGAAGGGCTTTGAGAGGTGCAGAAAATGGCAGGGGAAGGAGGTGGCGGCGTGGGGAAGGAGCCGGGAGGGGACAGAACCGACGCTGCCCTCTGGGCTTTTCCTCCCAAACAACCGGGATGATTCCGTCCGGTGCCGCCTGCCCCAACCCTCCCTCCCCACGGGTTTCTGGCTTCCAGACTCGCCCTTGGTCCCCCTAAACGCGGCTTTGGCCGTTTTGGGGTGCGGGGGGTGCGTGTGTGTTCCCTGGTGCTCCCCTGGGCACAAGGCCCCGGGGCCATTGCGGCTCCTCGTAATTAGGTACCACCTAATTGATGCTTGGCCGTGCTGTGGGACACGGTCACACAGGGTCTAACCACGGCAATGAGCTCATAGTCACACTCAAATTCGCTGTCCCCCACTAGGAGTCCTTTCCCAACGCTGAGGACTTGTGTGGCTTTAGGAGCTGCTGGACTCCTGCCTGTGTCTAAAATAATCTCCTTGTCCACGTCCTGACAGGCGTCTGCTCCTTCGCAGCGTTACTGAGGCGCGTTATCCTCCGGGCTGGTGTCAGGGGGGAGCCGTGGGGCCTGCCTGGCCCCCAACATGGCAAACCAGCCGTAATCTGCTGCGCAGCCCAGCCGGGCACCCACCCACCCACCTGGCAGCGGCTACTGATGTAGACCCCCGCCATCTCCCCCGCTTCACCACCCTCACAGGTATCTCTGCCTCGAGCACACCAGGAGGATGCTGTCTCTTCCCTCGGGCTTTCCTCCCTGTCCCTTTTTGCTCCACAGGAATGTTTCTGGATGGTTTCCTCCCCCCCCGCCTCCTGTGCAGTAAGAGAAATGAGGGCAGCCAGGGGAGGAGGAGGCAGGAGCTATTTTGGGGATATGCTGTTATCTGCTCTGCATTAATCCCCAGCTGGGCGGGGTATGGCTTTCCCCGAGTGCTTTGCTGGGAGGGCATATATTAAACGTTGAAAAGCAAAGGGAGGAAGAGGATTAGAGGGAGGAAGCCGGCTGCTGGTGTTCCTCAGGTTATCATCTGCTCGGCTTTTATGGATGCAACAGCGTGAGCAATCTCACCTGGGGTTTTTTTGTGTGTTTTGTTTTTTCCCCCTCTGTCCTTTCCCCAGCTGTGTCTCTCTCCCTCTCAGATACCTCTGTGTCGAGGTCCTTTCGCATCACCCTTATCCGGGAGCCCTGGAAGCCCCTGTGCCCCCTCCCTCCCTCCCGCTTTCACCCCCGGCTGCAGCTGAGCTGTTGAGAGGATGGAGCTCAGCGCTGTCGTAGCCACGGTGGAGAGCGGGGAGCAGGACACGGTCCTCAAGGTGCTTCAGATCTACAACGCAGAGGTGAGTGAGCAGCAAAGCCCTGCCTGGGAGCTGGCTGGCCACGCTGTGGGGGTTCTGTGCCACCTGGCTGTCCCCAGCCTGGCTCCCCAAGCGCATCTCTCTCCGTGTTACTGCCATGAAAACCTCCCAGGCTGCTGCGTCGCTTACTTGCAGATGGTTTATGGCTTGATGTTTGGCTGGGAAGCAGCTACGCAGCCTCTCGTTATCTTGGTTCCTTTGTAGACTGCAAGTAAAGCACGTAGAAGGGAATTTTTTATTTTTTTTATTACTATTATTATCCAGATGCAAAGTAAAAGCTGGTAGGGAAATAAACATCAGTGTGAGGAGCGAATAGGAGGAGCTTTTGTGCTAAGGCAGTGTTTGGAGGAAATGAAGCTGGGGCCTCGGGAGGAGCTGCAGGTGAAATCATTGTCATGATTTGATTTGCAAGTAAAAGATTCTTAGAGATGGACAGGGTCGGGCTGCTGGAATCTGGTACAGGTGCCTGACCTGAAAGGTGATGATGGGAAGTAAATAACAAATATGGAATATATTAAAAAAAAAAAAAAAGGGTTGGGAAGCAGTGATGGAAGTGTTTCCAGCCTTAAAGTGGCAAAAGATTATCTGTGGGGTAAATCCCCTGGAAACAGGCCCTGGTTGTCAGGAAAACTCCTTGGGAGGGTTTGTGCCAGGGCAGGACTGGCCCCATGGGTCCCTGTGACTCCCTCCCCACCACTTGGGAGCGGGTGGGCACCCTGTGGGGACAACCAGAGCATTGTGCTGGAGTGCCAGAGGGAGAGGTGCTCGCTGAGGGGAACAGGTCCTGGCTGGAGGCTGATGGTAACGGTACCACCACCTGCAGTGGGTGTAAGGCTGGAGGAGTCAGGAACACAGGGGGAGTTTGTGGAACCAGCCTGAGGCAGCACACCGCGGCATTTACTGTGGAACTCCTCCAGCTGGATCTCTTGTCAGTGTATCAAGCGTAGGAAAGTTGTGAGAGTGACAGTGGTTTTGCTGGCCTGTCTGGAAGAAATGGAGCAATCAAAGAGGGTTATGAAACTGCAGATAAACTAAGCAACTCCCTTGCATCATTTTTTGCTGTAAGAATCCCCCTTTTTCTGGGGATTTTTAATGTGCCTTGCATGCACAGGCAGTTCTTGATTGCCAGGAGTAAACTACAGCTAAAGCAAAACCACACAGGGATGAGATGACAGGAGGCTGCGAGGAGGCTGTGATGGGAAGGGAGAAGTGACAATTTGTCTGTGGAGCCTACCAGTCCCAGGATGGCCCTTTCAGCTTGGTGGGACAGCCAGAGCGGGGACTGGCTGAGGGTGCCACCACAGGAGAGGCAGCCCCTCAGGAGGCATTCTCCTGCCCCCTCACTGGGGCTTCTCCAGCGCATGTGGTCACTGCCTTGGCCATCACAGCGTGTCCTGGGAGAGACCAGAGCCCTCCCTGGGATCCTGGTGATGGTGACACAGTTCATCTGCAAACTGTGTTTGCCGAGTGGGTGAGTCGGGGAACAGCCACCATCCCCAGAAGCTCCCTGTGGTCAGTCCTGGGCAGGAATAGGGCAGGGTGACAACTGGACACTCATGAGGTGGTCAGTGTGGTGGGAGATGAGCTCAGCAGATGGGACAGCCATGAGTTGTGGTCACTCAAGGGAAGAATAAGGCCCAAGCATCCAAGTGGTTGGTTAGTTAGTGGTATGGCTAATTACTGTTACTGAGCAGCCCTGTAAGCCAAAGTGGTGTAGCCCAGTGACAGTGGGTGCTAAGGATATGATGGGAGAATTTTGATACAATTATATCTACATATTTCTAGCTGTATCTGTACATACCTAATCAGTGTTCTATACATTCTCCTTCTCAAAAGCTGGGCCAAATGCTCTCTTGGTGTAAGTGAGGGTTGCATGTGGTCTCTGGTGCCAGCCAGGTGACTGGAAGCCGGGGTAGCCAGAGAGGAGACTGTCTGTCCAGGAACAGCTGGGATGGTCACACACAGATATTTCCCCTGAACAAAAGGCAGGAGGGATTATGGAGGAAAGGGATCTGATAGAGGAGCAGAGATCAGGTCTGTGGTGTTCAAGGAACATGACCCAAATAACCACCAGGATCTGCTCACAAGTAACCAGGAGACAGTACTTTCTTTTGGTGACAAAAATGAATAATCAACACCAAGGGGGAATAATGTGTAGGCCCAGCCTGGTGGTGTTGCTGAGCAGGGGAATTACCAGCTGTTACAGGGTATTTGGATTGGGATGGACACCCACTTTACTGCTGCAGTATTCAGATGTAAGTCCATCTGTCAGGTGGGCACAGCTTTGACCCACGGGTTTCTGCCCCCACTGCGGGAGCCAGCGGGAGAGGGCAGTGGGTGATGTTTGTGGTGGATGTTTTTCAAGGATGAAGGAGAAGCAGGGCCTGCAGAAAGCAGGGGCCTCAGTCACAGGAAATGCTTTAGACCTGGTAGCATGGTCAGTCCTTGTGCTTTTGTGGTGTGTTCTGCCGCTTTCCAGCTGAACGTCCCTCCCCTGGGTGGGGGAAAGAGTGCTGTGGATTTTTAACCTGTTACTGGTTTTGATTGTTTTTTCTTTTGCCCCCCCTAGAAATCTCAGTGCTTCACCTTTGACGATGAGGAGCAGGAGGAGAGGAAGGTAAGCATGCTCTTTGTTTGACTCCTGGAGTTGGAAACCTCAATCTGCTGCTGCTCTGGCCCTGTGTCCAGCAGGGCTTGGTGGTGGCAGCTGCTATGGGGAAAGAAACGGATGTTTTTTGTTAACTTGGTTAGGGAATGGTGTGCTTGGAGCATCTGGCTCTGGTTTGGTTTTTTCCCCATGGGTAGCTGATGTTCAGGGCACAGCTCAGGATTAGCAAGGCCCTCGGGTTCCTCAGCCTCAGGTGTGTAAAAAGTGTGATCCTTTGTGTGAGTGGCAGGAGCCCACTCAGCAGAGATCACAGCCAGGAGCAGGGCTCTGGAGAGAGGTGTGTGTGCCCTGGGGCAGTGGCAGGATCTGACCGAAGCCCGAAGCCCTACGTTAACAGATACTTTAAGCTGGTTTAATCTGGTGCTGGATGGAGAGCAGTGCTCCTGCTCTTGCTGCCCTTCCTCGCCAGGGCAGGCCTTTGTGTGGCTGCACACAGCTGAGGGGCTCATCTGTCTCAAGAATAAGTCTTGTCTCTTTTGTTGTTTCTTGTTTTCCCCTGGATTATTTTCCAGCTGGATCAGTTCTGTGGTCCATGTCACTGGAGGATTGTGCTAATGCCCATGTCAGCACAGCGAGCACGCAGCAGGGGTGGGGAGTGGGACCTCTTTCTCTGTGCTGTTGCCAGCAGGAGGTTTTGCCAGGTCCAGCCTGACGTGTGGGACTGGATCCCACAGGGTCCAGGCTCTTTGCCCGGCGCTGAGTCGCTCTGGAGCTGGGACGGTCTCACCGGCCCTGAGCACAGGCACAGCCCTGGGGTGCTCTGCTTTTGGGGTGTATGTCATGGAGTATGAAGTGAGTGTCACCACCTGGTTTCTGGAGCCCAGTTCTTCTGAAGGCTTAGCCCTGGGCACAGCTCTGAGGTCTCTCTAACCAGAGTCAGTCAGTGGCTTTGGCTACTTACGACTGTACCTTTGACTCCCATGTCTCTCCTCGTGTGGCAGGCGAAGAGGAATGACTGTATTTTATCACTTCTCGGGGGTGTGGTTGTGGGACATACTTCTTGAGCTAGAGCTTGCTCAGTTCCACCAGACTCACATT
The DNA here is from genome assembly GCA_013400055.1 of Nycticryphes semicollaris. NCBI lineage: Eukaryota > Metazoa > Chordata > Aves > Charadriiformes > Rostratulidae > Nycticryphes > Nycticryphes semicollaris. The sequence goes on along the minus strand of VXBJ01002654.1, from coordinate 489,146 downwards.
AAGGACTGAAATTCTTTCTGTTTTTTTTTTTTCCTTCATTTTTTCCCTTGGTCCTTTTATTACTGTGAGGCTGTGTTAGGTTGTCACAGAGTGACAGTGAACCTTGCATTGCCTTTGCTGCTGCACTGCTCCCTTGCTGCTGTCACGTACGGCGCTGTCACCCACAGGGGCTGCATTTCATGAATTGGTGTTAGTGGAGCTCTGCCGCCCGGTGCCTGCTGAGGATCTGGGCTAGTGGGTCTCCAGACAGCACTGAGGTTTAGGGAGGTGCTGCTTGTTCAAGTCTCCCAAGGTCTTTTCACCTCCTTTCCTAGGGCATCAGATGCTATTCTCGCCTCCTTTAGGTCCTTTTACCCTCCTTTGGTGATTTTCTGAGATATCTCTCAGCCTTTCCAGGCTGTTTCTGGAGCACCCAAAGCCGATGCCTCCCTCACCTCCAGGCTCTGGGTGGGAGTAGAGACCTGCTATCCCTCACCTCCAGGCTCTGGGTGGGAGTAGAGACCTGCTATCCCTCACCTCCAGGCTCTGGGTGGGAGTAGAGACCCCGCTATCAGGCTGGTGGCTCCTCAGTGAAGCCACAAGGGGCATTTCTGCCCTGCCCTCTCCTTGCTTCATGCAGCTGCTGAGTAAACCCTGCTGCCCTCAACCCCCATAACTGTGGGTGAAGCTACAATATGTAATAGCATTTGCCTGTTCGTGCTTCCCTGTTATGTCTGAGACCCTCTCCCAGCCCGTCGTTGGGTGTCCTTGCTTGAACTGGGTTGGGATCAGATGCTGGAGCCAAATGCTTCCCAAGTGCACCTCTGGACTAGAACCGTTAGCAGGCCTAGATCACCTAGATCTCCAGGTGATGTTTGTGCCTTGCAGGGCAGAGTGTTATGGGGTGGTGGGGAGCACAGGGAAGCGTTGGTGCAGGAGGCATTACTCGTTTCCATCCGCACAGAAAATGGCGCAGCTGCTGATCAAGTTCCTGGAACGAGAACTGCAGCCGTCCTGCCAGGTGACCTGCCTGGAGAGCATCCGCATCCTCTCCCGTGACAAGCACTGCCTGGACCCCTTCACCACCAAGGACAGCCTGAAGACCCTCTCCAGGCACGCTGGCATCGATTACTCAGAGGAGCTCATCCGGGAGGTCCCAGACTTGGATGTCATCCTGGAATCCCTCAAATGTCTCTGCAACATTGTCTTCAGCAGCCCCAGGGCGCAGGAGCTGACGGCCGAGGCCCGGCTGGTGGTGGGCCTGGCCAAGCGTATCAAGCTGTACAACGAGAGGACCCTTCCTCACCAGGTGAAGTTCTTCGACCTGCGCCTGCTGTTCCTGCTGACGGCGCTGAGGGTGGACATCCGCCAGCAGCTGGCCCAGGAGCTCCGGGGCATCAGCCTGATGACAGACACCCTGGAGCTGACCCTGGGTGTGAAGTGGATGGACCCCTATGAAGTTGCCACCGAGGAGGGACCTCTCCCTCCTTTGCCTCGGCAGGAGACGGAGCGAGCCATGGAGATCCTGAAAGTGCTCTTCAATATCACCTTTGACTCCAGCAGGAGGGAGGTGGATGAGGTAAGCTCTTCTGGTGTCCCACCCCACTGCACTCACATGTCTCTGGGCTGTCGTTTGGCTACTGGATTTCTCCTCCGCTTGCCCGTCCTCGTGTTACGTACTGGCCCTCATGCACCCCTGGGTACGTGTAAAGGTGGCAGGAGACGTGTGTCCAGACCTTCCTCCCCAGAGCACTGCTTCCATCCAACATATTACTAACCCTTGAGACTTTCAGAGCATTACAATTTAGAAGTTGGGTATTTCTTCTTCTTAATGACATGATTCCTTGCGCAAGTGAGAGAGAGGAGCCCCCAGGTAACTCGCTTCTGAGAGTGGCCTGGTATTCTGTCCTGGATTAGGTCAAAGGAGGGTGTGATGGAGAACATCTCTGGCTAATCCAGGGGTCTCTTCTGGGACCTCCTCTAGCCTTTGGCTTGGTGTTGTGGTGATGGGGAAGGTCCTGGGCAGCAGGAGGACTGAGCTGGCCTCAGGAGAATTGAGGGCTACTTCCACTTCCCGACTGCGCTGCCGGTTGTGAGGCTGCTGGAGGGGAGGGATGGAGCTGGGGGCTGCAGGGGTGGCGGGTGCTGGACTGTGGAGGATCCCCTGCTCCTGACCCAGCTTCTCACCTTCTGTTTTGGGGCCAGGAAGATGCTGCTCGGTACCGGCACCTGGGTGCCCTCCTGCGCCACTGCCTCATGATCTCTGCTGATGGAGAGGACCGGACAGAGGAGTTCCACAGGTCTGTGTCAGATAACGAGGCTGGGATCCTCACCAGAAAAAAGGTCTCCCCAGGGCAGGTTCTGCCTGACCTTGGCCAACACCCTCTGCTTGTGTGGCCATTGCGAAGGTCACCACAGGTGTCCCTGCTTTGCCCTGCAGGTCCCTCTTGCTGCTGGGGCTTGGAAATAGCCCTGCCCACAGTTATCCCGGGCCTGCAGGAGGAGGGTTTTCTCCCCACCTGCCTGGTCCCAAGGGCCATATCCAATGTCCCATGTCTGGCCTGCTCGGCAGTGTCACCCACTCCAGTGGGCAGCTTGTCCCGGCAGAGGTTTGGTACTTTTTGGTTAAAGAGTCCATGGGCTGGTCTTAATTAACTGTCTGTCTCTTGGGCCACACAGAGCAAGAGCATTACTGACCCCAGGGTGTCAGCTTTGAGCAGGTGACACCATCCTGTCCCCAAGAAGGCTGTAGTTGGAGGAATCCAGAGCAATGTCTTGCATCAAACCCATGGTGAGGGGTCAGGCAGGAGGAGATACTGGAGTTTAAAGACCTTTGACCATCCACATCAGTCTTACTTTGCCTCTGTCAAGATCCACAGTTTCTCAGTTGTCACTGAAGTCTCTTTGGATTCCAGCAAATAGTTCAGCTACCCCAAAAAGCAGTTCAGTTTATTCCCTTGTAGTGGTGTGAGGGGCTTGGGATGCAGCCCCAAAGGCAGCTTTGTCTCGGAGTCCTCACGCTCCTGGAAGTTCATAACAAACCTTGGTTTAGCTGAAGAACTTCTGTGAACAAAGACCCCTGAGCACGTGTTCGCTTCCCTTTTCTGTGTTTAGCCATACTGTTAACCTTCTGGGCAACCTGCCCCTGAAATGTCTGGATGTCCTGCTCACCCCGAAGGTCCGGCCGGGCTCGCTGGAGTACATGGGTGTCAACATGGATGCTGTCAGCATCCTGCTGGACTTCCTGGAGCGGCGCCTGGACAGGGTGAGTCGGGAGGCTGCCAGGGGGATTGGGCATCCCTTGTTTCACATGTTCCCTGTCAGCCTTGGAGAGCCTGGGGCCAGCACTGCAGGAGCCAGCCAGGCATGGCTGGATGGGAGATACCCCTTCATAGATGAGGTCTTTTTTAGCAGAAGCTGTTTGGTCATGGTTGTCATGGCTGGTAGGACTAAACCTCTTGACTGGGAAGGTGACTGTGCCATTGCTTTTTGGACTGCAGGTGGTCAGACTGGTTGAACAGTAGATGATTTGCTGGGCGATGGAAATATCTGTGCTCTGTTTCACTCAGTGCTGACCCTGTGGGCAGCTTCTGGGAGCCTGAATGTGCATTATTTTCATGCTGGCCATGGTTTTCAGTCTCTGGAGTTACTCCAAAGCATCTCCAAATTTTATAGCTGCAGTTCTCTAGAGATGCCTTACACAAGTGTTTCTGCTGTGCCACAGAGCAGGGCTTGGAGAACTGTGGGATTTGAGGAGTGATGGAGCATCGAAGTTCCTGCAGCTGAGGCTGGAAGGCTTCGGTGCCCATCTGTTTCCCTGTCAGTCTGTGCCCATTTCCCCACCACGAGGCAGATGAGCTCAGCTCCCTGTGACTAACGTGGTGGTCGTGTTGTGGCTGCTCCCACAGGGCCACAAGCTGAAGGAGAGTCTGACGCCGGTGCTGAACCTGCTCACTGAGAGTGCCCGAGTCCACCGCCAGACGAGGAAATTCCTGAAGGCCAAGGTAGGCTGCAGCTCAGCCAGGAGGTGAGTGATGCTGACAGAGAGCTCCTCTCCCTCTCTACTAGGTTCTGACAGAGGTAGTTGAGGCCTTTGATGCCCACAGTAATTTTTCCACATCTCCCCCAGGCTGTGGATTTATTAGTTCTAGCTCATCTGTAAAACCCATGTATGTTTTCCCCTGCCTGCCCTGCTGCTGCTGCTCCAGCCCCACTGACCACCCCTCACCATGGCCCCGTAGGTGCTGCCTCCGCTGCGGGACGTGAGGAACCGCCCAGAGGTGGGGAACTCTCTGCGGAACAAGCTGGTGCGTTTGATGACCCACATCGACACCGACGTGAAGCACTGCGCGGCAGAGTTCCTCTTTGTGCTCTGCAAGGAGAGCGGTGAGTGGCAGGGGCTCATGGTGCGCTTTGGTGCCGGGGGGAGCCTCAGAGCTTGTCCCCTGGGCCACCCAAGAGCATGGGACAGTGACCTCTGCAGCAGCAGGACCTTCTGTCCCCCCTTGAGCCAGACACACGGAGTAGGGAAGGGTGGCGAGTGTCCAAGTGGGAAGGAGCTGCTGTGTCTTCTCGTGGCAACAGTGAGGGAACAGCTCTGCTGGAGCACACTGTGACACCCTGCAGACACCCAGCCTGTGTTCGGGGTGTTGTCCCCACTGCTCCCGGTGCAGGGAAGGGCGTGTCCCTCCCTGTCAGGGTTCAAAGCAGCATTGGTGTTTCTGGGGCTCCGTGTCCTCACCCGTGATCGTGCTGTGGGGCACATGGGAGTGGATGAGGCTGGAGAGGCAGGAGAGGAAGCACAGGGTGTCCTCTGTCCCCTCCTCCTGGCAGTGTCACGGTTTGTGAAGTACACTGGCTACGGGAATGCCGCTGGGCTCCTGGCAGCACGAGGTCTCATGGCTGGTGGTCGGGAAGAGGGAGAGTACTCGGAAGATGAAGACACAGACACTGAGGAATACAAAGAGGCAAAGCCCAAGTAAGGAAATCTGCTCCCCCTCCATAGCACCCCTCTTCCCACACCTTCCCACTCCTGCTCCCTCCCTTTCCTCATCTGTCCCCCTGCCATCTCCTGTGTCCTGCTCTGTCACACGCACATTTCCGTAGCAGTTTCACCCTCACCTTTGATGCCCTGTTCCACCCTCTCTGCCTGTCCCTCGGGTGAGATGCCCTCGTGGCTGAGCGTCACCGGTGCCTCTGTTGGGTCCATACACCTCCCCCCTCACCCCAGCCTCCCCGATCCTCCCGCAGCATTAACCCTGTGACGGGGCGCGTCGAGGAGAAACTGCCCAACCCCATGGAAGGGATGACTGAAGAGCAGAAGGAGTACGAAGCCATGAAGTTAGTCAACATGTTTGACAAGTTGTCCAGGTACTAGAAAAGCCTGTGTTTGTGTCTGCATGAGCACCCACCTGTCCGTGATGTCCATGTGTCACTGACCTTTCTCTGGATGTATTCCCAAGGCCACCACTGACTGAAGGGATGTGAGAGGGAGAAGGGGGGAAATGGAGAAATGCTGCCTTAAGCTGGTCCCCGTTACGTGCTGGGGAAGGCACTGGAAGCCCCCACCCCTCTGGCACGATGGCATACTGTGAAATTCCTCTCCGTGCCTGCACCCTGTTTCTGAGCCCCTTCTACCTCAGCAGGTTTAGGACCAGGGGCTTGGGGACAACAGCAGCCACTGTCCTGGCCAGGCTGCTCGGTGGGAAGCAGCATTTTGGGGACAGATGGCAGCTGTTGCCACCAGTCCTTTTCCCTGCTTTCTCCAGTCCTCTTCAATCCACTGTTAGAGGTGGAAGGGAGGAGCCCAGCAGCTGCCAGCTGGGTTGGGACCACCCTGAGGGCAGGGGGAAGGGGCAGTGCATTTAATGCCTGCATTTCCATCATGTTGGAGGGACACTGCTGGCAGAGCCACTATCACACAGATGGGACCCTAAAACAGCCTGTTCTGGGGAATCTGGGAATGGCAACGCCTGTGGGGTGGGCTACCCACCATGGCCTCACTGTGCTGGGGGTTCTATGGCTAGAACTGTCCCTCGCTTCTGAAACCAGGGGCATTTGTAGTGGTGGCCAGGGGTTGTTCTGTGCTGCCTGTGGGCAGTTTCTGCTGCAGTACTGGCTGTTAAGGGGTGTGTGTGCCCGTGCCCTGCAGGGAGCAGGTCATCCAGCCCATGGGCATCACGCCGAGCGGCAGCCTGGCCCCCATGGAGAGCGCCATCCGCGAGGCAGCCGACGAGAGGTCATCCTCTGACTCGGACCTGGGGCTGGACTGATGGAGGCCTGGCCCCAGCCTCCAAGAGCTGGGAAGCCCCCTCTGTGCCCCCCACCAGAACTGGTGCTGCACCCAGAGGCTGGTGCTGGGCCAGGGCTCTCCCTGTAGGACCCGGATCCAGCCCAGACCTCTCACAGTGAATTCACATGAAGAAACTGCTCCTGCCTCCTTCCCAGCTCCACAACCACTGCCCCTCCCCAAGGGTCTTCACAGCCCAGCTCCACCATGGTCCCTCCTGTCAGCAGCCTTGAGGATTTCATGCTCCAAGTTACTTCCAGGACTTTCCAGTAGGACTTTTTGAAAAAAAAAAAAAGCCCAAACATGGTGTTTGGGCAGAAGGGTGGGAGGAGGATCTGTCCATCACACCATCAGGGGCTCAGCAACCTGTGGAGCACCTCGTGTTTGTGCCGAGGCTCGTGTGGCCACTTGACATGTGTGTGACCGTGTGTGGGGCTACACGTGGCCATCCCTGTGGGGGGGGGAGCTGCTCCCCGGGGGTGCAGGGGCAAGGAGGGGCAGCGGGAGAGGCTGTGAGCAGCCCTTCAGGCAGCTTTTGGGGAGCAGAGTCTGCGGGGTGTCTCAGCACAGCCCTTTCCTCAGCAGGGAGCTGAGTGTGTGGCTGTGAGTGACGGTGTCTGTGCACACCCGGGAGTGTGTGTGCAGGGTGGTGTGTGCCCCGCAGGGAGGTGTGTGAGGAAAGCCCTGCTGGGAGGCTGCCAGCCTTCCCCCTCGGCCACAGTGACTGCCAGGAGCGCTCTGGGACTTGGGCTCTGGCACTGTGTGATGCTCCTGTCACCACAAAGTTGAGTTTTTGGCATCGGCCTTTCTCCATCTCGTGCTTTCTGAGCGAAAGGCCCAAATCTGGGGTTTTTGTGCTGCCTCCGTGGCTGCCTCAGCTTTCCCTTGGGCCTGCTGCTGCCCCCCCCCCAGGGGCTGGTCCTGTCCTTCCCTGCGGCTTACACTTGTCTTTTTTTTGTTTGTTTGTTCTGTTTTGTTCTTTTTAAAGAAAATTGTTTTAAAGAAAATATTCCAGTTTGTCTCATGTACCAGAGCTCCAAAACTTACTATCGCAAGTAGGAATGCAAAAGCGATGCTAGAATAAAGAAAACCTGACAAATGGGCTCCTGGCAATGATTTGTGGAATGGAAGAGCTCTGGGCGAGTAAGAAAATGTCTTTGGGTGTTCTCCTCTGACTCCACAGGTTTATTTGGGAGGTGAAACTGTAGGGCTAAACTGGGGTGAAGCCAGAGCCTTTCCCTGCACCCCGACCGGTGGCTGTGACCGAGGGAGCGTCCCGCAGGCAAAGCCAGCGTTGGAGCCTGGCCACGGCCCCCAGCTCTCGGGGCTACAGGATGCTCCTTGTCACCTTCACAAACGTTCCAGAATGGATTAAAGTGGTGCCTGGCAGCTGAGGGGGATTCACTGCCCGTGAAGAGGGGACTCACCGCTCGGCCCCGGTGGGGGTCTGGCTGTGGGGTGTGCGGGGGCCCTGCCAGGCCAGGGCTGGATGGAGGAGCTGATGCCCATTTTCTGAATCCAGGCTCTGATGTGAGAAGCTGCAGGGAGGTTTCCTTCAGTTTAGTTCTTCAGTGGTTAAGAATTGGGGTTTTTTTTGTTAGTCCTCATGATTAAAGTTCCAGGCTCTCCCCAAGGTCCCCGAGGTCTGGTGAGACCGATGGTGTCTGGCAGGAGCGCAGCTCGCACGGATCAAACTGGAGATTTTAGGCCAAATTTCTCTTTCTTTTTTCCTTTAGCAGAAACCCCACCACAGACCTGTGTGACAGCACAGACACCTCATCTCCCCCCAGCTGTTAAAGCTCTCTGGAGCTTCCCGTGCAAAAGGGAAGCAGGGGGTGCGTGTATTTTTAGTGCAAAGCCTCCAATATTGGTGCATTCTGGTTTTCTGTCGTGCTTAAACCCCTGACTCCAACTGGGTGGCCCTGCTTGGACAATCCCCGGAGCAGGGGCCCAAGGAGGCACCCCTGGAGTGAAGGCTTAAAACCTTTGGTCCCACCATTGTTGGTGAAAGTGATGATGTGTCGGGAGGCTCCTGGTGTCTGTGAAGTGGGAGAATGACCCTCCTGGGGCTGCTCCAACCCCTGCGGGGCTGGCCCTGGCTGCTGGGAGGGACACACGGCTGCCTCCGAGGTGGGCAGTTGGATGAACGGCTCCACTTGAACTTTGCTTTTTGCATTTTGTTGTGCTCCTTGGGAGCCAGCGCTGATTTGGGGTTGCCTCGAGAGCACTTGCTGTGACCCCAGTCCCCCAGCCTGGTTTGTGTGCTGGGCTGGTGACACTTGTGTGCAGGGGACATACCTGGGACATGCAGGGTACGGCCACTGCCCCTCCCTGGGATGGTGTTCACAGTGAGGGAAGGCACTTGAGCAAGGCTGGAAAGAAGTAATGAAAAAGGCGGTGGTGGCAGGGACAGGATGTGTTTGAACACGAGGGAAGGTGAGTTGATAGAAAAACCCTCAGGTGACATTGGCAAAAGAATTAGAACTCTTTTTATTATTAAATAATTAACACTATACTGATTTGAAACTTGCAGTAGCTTGTGCTGGTGTTCCTGAGGGCACTCGCTGGTGAGGCTCTCGTGGCCGCAGGTGGCCAGATGGTGTGACGGGCACCGGGAAGAGGGACAATGTCTCTGCTGGTGGGCACTGGAATGAAGTGAGGGAGGGAGCATCAACCGCTCTGAAGTCTCAGGCCCCCAAACCTTCACGTGCAGAACTGGTGGCAGCTCAGCCTTTGGGGTTCAGTGTCTCTTCCTTGGTGGGGGAGGGTCTCTGCTCTGCCTCCCGGAGCACCCCCTGCTCCCCGGCTGCTGGAGGTGCTGCAGCCTCTCCCGGGGAGCCCTGCTGCCATCTCCTCCCCTGCCCACGCTGGGCACGATGGTGTCTCCTTTCCTGGGCAAACACGGCTCTGGGCAGTGGGGAGCCACCCTCCTCCTACTTGTCTTTCGTGTCCAGCTGAAAACAGAAGGAGCAGACAGGGTTTGCTGGGCGTTTTGAACCCCCCCCCAGCCCCAAGGGCTTGGCTGGAGCCGCTTCCCAGCACCACGATCCCCGAGCTGGGGTGGTTGTTCCCGCTCTGTCACCTTTGCATCAGGTGGAGCAGCACCAGCCTCAAACCCAGGGCTGCTGCTTCTCACCCAGGTGCTAAAGGGCTGGCAGCGAAAAAGCACAGACCTGGGCCAAAGACTAATAATTCCTACTCGTTCCCACCCCGTCACCTGACGGAACTAAGAACAACCTGAAGGTTTAAAACTGGAGTCCTGAAGCCAGATCTGCTCTTGGGTTGAAGGGGGCACAAACAGTCTGTTAAAATACAGCGGGGGTCTCCGGGGGGAGTGGGCAGAGCCCCTCTGTGAGAGCAGAGCTGCACCCACACCTTACAGCTGCTGCCTCAGTTCAAATCAAATAAATAATTTTAAAAGTGCTTGATGCCAGATGTGGAAAAAAAATCTTCCCAGCTGCTCTAAAGTCATGTAACAATTAACACTGAACTCAAAGTAATTAAGAACTTCTCTCCCGTGTTTTCTCCCTGGGGAAGATCTGGGGGGACTGTGGGTGCAACGAGGGCACTGGAGATGCCTGAGCGGGGAAAAAGCTCGGGGCTGTATTTAACGATTCCAGGCTGTTGGGGGAGCAGGGACTGTCCCCTCTGGGCGCTGCAGCACCTTGTGCAGTCCCAGACTGGCAATTAGTGCAATTAGAGCCTCCCTCTCGTTACTGCTATACACGTTTCTCCCCACCACCAGGAAACCAAAAGCCGTGAGGCGAAGGTGCTGGCAGAGGGAAGCCCCCCGAGGTGATGGTGGTGGCATCAGAAGGTTCATCTGATGCAGCTGACAGGGATTTTCTGGGTGGTCACTTCCAGCCCCAGGAACCTGGACCCTATAGGCCTTTTTCAGTGTGTTTGGGAACAAATCCAAAAACCAGGTGAAATCACCAGAAAGCTTTTCAGTAATTGAGTGGGTTGCTGCCTGAAAAAGCCCTAAATTGCTCCCATTTAACCCAAAGCCCGTCCTCTTCCATATTCCTCCTGTTCCACCTGAGGATGGCAGACCCGTGTCCCCCCGCCCCAGACCCTGAAACACTCCGCAGCCGCAGCTCTGCTCCGCGGTGCCTTCGCTGGGAAATGCTGCTGAGGTTCTGGTTTGCGGGTTTTTGTGGTTTGGGGTTTTTTTAGCCTTTTTTACACTTTCCTGTGGTCCTTGTCTCTGTGGCAGTGCCTGTGGGGCAGGTCTAACCCCAGCCAGCACAAGCCCCGGGGGAACTCCAGCACGAGGGACAAAGAGGACGATGGAGGGGGCCGGGGCCCTCAGCCCCTTCCCACCTTCTCTTTTTCCTTCCGCATTAGTGTTTGCATCTCCTCCTCCCAGTCCAGCAGCTCCACCAGCTTCTCCACCCCACTGACCACGTCCCCCAGCTGGGCTACGTCGTTGTGGCGCCGCTGCCAGGCGAAGGGTCCCACCAGGTCTCGGTTGATGAGGACGCGGGGGACGGAGCTGCGGACGGCTCCTGCCAGGCTGGCGAAGGGCTCCACCTAAGGGGGGGCACCCCGAGGAGCAGAGAGAGGGTCACCCCACTCACTGCACACTGAGCTTAGTTCTCCCCCCGCTGGCTAAGCTGCCCCAGCTTTGACCATGTTAGAGATGTCACCAGTTACCTGGTGGCCTACCCTCAGGTACCTATTGCTCTCCAGGTGCTCACCTTTCCCAGGGGCATGCAAGGCTTTCAGAGGGTCTCAGTGCACACACCCTATTTCTTACCCTGTCACCTCAGATCTTACCTCAGTAACCCTGTGTTTCACCTTCCCCTCTGTCCCTTCTTTCCCCTCCAGAGACGCCCTGTTTTCCCTGTTCACCCTTTCCTCATTGTGAGCGGGGGTTTCCCTCAGTCCCAGACCTCCAGGGACGTTCCGATGACGAACAGCAGGTCTGCCATGGGGAAGTCTGCCACGTGCAGGAAGAAGCGCTGCGGGAGCTCCTCGCCGAAGAACACGATGTCGGGCTTGATGACTCCAGTGCAGACAGGACAGTGAGGGACCTTGTCTGCCATGACGTCCCCCTGGAGTGAGAGCACCCAACACTGCTGGGTCAGAACCACAACACATCCTGCCCCATGGCTAGTCCCCTCCAGTAAAACCTCTTGGCCCTAAGGGAGGGCCAGGAGCAGGTCCTCCTCCTCGGGTGAATTTGTGTGTCGATGCCCAGCTGCAGCCACTCACCCTGAAGTCCTCTCCTGGGAACTTCCTTCGGCAGACCGTACAGGTGGCAGTGGCAAAGGTGCCATGGGCCTCCACCAGTTTATCAGGAGGGATCCCAGCAACTGGAACACAGGGAGCAGGAGAGGACCAGCTCAGCCTGAGGTGACTCAATCAGAAACCCCCATCCGCAGAGCATTGCCCCAGTCCTGCCTCCTCTTCTGCCTCTCACCCTCAACTTTCCCCGACGCTCTGCTGCTGAGAGAGGGGAGAGAGAAAACTCACCTCTCTCCAGCCCGTCGATATTCTGCGTGTAGAGGCGCAGCAGGAGCCCTTTGTCGTGCAGGAGCCTCAGGAAATAGTGGGCGTAGTTGGGTCTGTAGTTGCCAGGGTAGAGCTCCTTGGCCAAAGTGAAAAAGGGCTTAGGGTTGGCAAAGAAATACATGAGTTCGAAGATGGCTTCTGGGTAGGGGAGGTTGTACTGCTCAAGGTTACTGTAGAGGCCGCTCCCTGGGGACCTGCAAGGGGGAGAGCGGGGCTGGTAGTCAGCGTGCAGGAGGAGATGCCACCCACCACAGAGCAGACAGCTGGGTCCTCACACTCTCCCTGGCTGCTTCGTGCTGTCCATTGTGTGTCGAGAGCAGCTGAAGCAGTCTCTGGACAGGAGAACCTGCCTGGCATCCCCACTCTGCTGCCACCCCACCTTCTCCTGGCTGCAGAGGGGTGCCCCAGTCAGAGGAAGGGAAGGGCCATGCTCTCTTCCAGCAGGAGCATCTTGAGCCCATGCCATGGCCACCTTGGCTCTCCTCTGGTGGCCAAGGTGGTGCAGTGAGCGCAGCCACAGAATCAAGCAAGAGGCCTGACCTAACCACAGTGAAGACCTGGGCCAGGACTGGTGACACCAGCCGGCCTTTGGCTGGAGGAGGAGGGTCAGCAGGCGGGGAAAGCCCTGTGCCCAGCCCAGCCTGCCCAGATGGAACACAGGCACCAGCGTTACCCAAGTGGAAGACCTTGGCCCCCCCAGCACTGAGAAAGGACAAAGGGAAGGACAGAGGCATTACCTGAAATCTGGGATGCCACTGGGGGTACTAATGCCAGCACCAGCCATCACCACCACCCGGCGACACTCCTTCTTCCGAATCCGCTCTGCCACCTCCCGCAGGGTGAGCTGCTGCGTCCCACCATCGCCCCCCCTTCCCAAAATGGCTCTGGCAGCAGCAGACAAGGAGAAGGGCCTGGTCCCTTGGATCCTGCTCGGAGCAGAGAGAAAGCACAGCTGGTAGTGTACTGACAGCAAATTCTGCTGGGAACTGCTCAGGGCAGAGAAAACCACCCCAAGAATTCTGCAGAAGGCTCTTCAGTTGGCAGGACTGTGTGCTAGTACTTAGCAAGGAGAAAGCTGAACAGTCAGCCTGATCCATACCCCAGGAGCAGATACTTTCTGTTGCACTCTCTTACACAGATGTAAAAACACCAAGCCATTGGTGCCCCTGTGAGAGGGGGTTTTGTGGACACAGGGTGTGAGAACAGTGGCGCTGGGATTTACAGGTCTCATGGTCAATTTAAACTGATCTTGGGATACAAAGACTATCTATTTCTGTGTCCCCAGTTTCATGAAGTTTCTGAGGGAAATGCGTTCACCCTGGGACATCACTGCCCAGGTGAGCACTGACATTGTCATTTCTCTATTTTTCCCCAAGGGCTCTGCCTTGAGAAAAGTCCACATGTAAATGGCAATCACAGCTCAGCAGTACACACAGATGGGGCTGAGAACAGTCATTATCATCTCAAGGAACAGTTTCTCCCCAGACAATTAGTGCTTGCTGGTGCAGGACACTATGAGCAGTCCAGAGAAGGCGTGGGAACGTGAGGAGCCAAGTGAGAGCTGCTGGATGGACTTTGGCCAGACACAAATAGCAATTATTGAGCTCTAAGTGTCGACTGTGGCCTCAGCGTGGTCGATACTGTCTTTGCAAGGACATGGCTCTGCCTTGTCAGACCACGTTCCCTGGAGCTAAATTCACAATCGGTAAATGCTGTTATTTCTCAGGTAAACCTCACTACTCTTTGAGCTCCCAGGCCAGCTCTGGCTTACAGAGATGGTGACCCATCTGCCTATTTAGACAGGAGAGGTGACATCCTCTGTCCTGTTTTTCCATCATATCAGTACTGGTTCCTTCTCTTTGGCTTCCCGGTGCAGAGCCTGGTGGGCATCAGGCACCAGCACCGGCTCTGAAGCGAGGACCACGCCAAGTCAGACCATCCTACCTCCATGCTCCAGAGCTGGTTGCCCTTTTGTTGTCCCCAGAGCAAAGGGAGGGCCGGGCCAGGCCCGCCAGGCCACCGCTGCCATCTCTGGGGCCGCGCTCCCACAGGCTCCTCCACGCTGCAAGAGAGCACAGAGCCGGTGAACGGGTGTCGAGGGAGAACCGGAGAGCAGCCATATGCGGGTGCTGGTGGTGTCTCCTCTCAGGGCCCGCTCCTACCCCTCGGGGCCTGCTCCTGCCCCTCAAACCCCGCTCCCGTCCCCCACCCCCGAGGTCGGCCCGCCGGGCCTCACCCGCCGCCAGCAGCCCGCCGCCGCGCCGCGACCCTCGCTCCATGGCCGGGGTAGCGGCCGCGCTCTCCGCCGGGCCCCCGCCGCGGCGTTACCGCACTGCCCTGAGTAGGTGCGGCC
>VXBJ01002654.1:462428-474757 GCA_013400055.1 Nycticryphes semicollaris | reverse complement strand
GGGGAAGGGGGGGGGGCGCTGCGGCGGCACCGCTCGCCCTAGGGGCGGGGAGGGGGGGGGGTGCTGCCCTTGGCGGGGCCGGCCCGGCTCTCCCGGTGGCCCGGGGCGTTGCTGTGCGGCTGTGCCCCTTCACACGCACCCCCGCAGCCCTCTGCTGTCCTGGCTGTCCCGCAGGGAGCGGGCCTTGCCGAAGCCGGGAGCGGGCTGTTCCTGGGCCCTTGTCACTTGGTAATCGCTCAACCAGCACGTACCAGCCGTGGAGAGTTAGGGAACTGGTTTCCACGTTGTTTGCCTGGGACTCCTTTATTTAGTGCCCGGGGAGGGGGGTGTCTTTGCTGCCAGTTTCTCTGTGTGGTTTGTAATTAGTCACGGCAGCCACAGAGGCCGTCGGGCCCAGCTCGGGGTGTGGGGTACAACAGGAGGGGGGGGACCTGGTGTAAAGTGTGAACCCCCTGAATGATCACCTTCTTTCTTAAGGCTCTGGCACCAGCTGACCCTGCAAGTTCTGGACTTTGTTCAGGACCCTTGCTTTGCCCAAGGAGATGGACTCATCAAGGTGAAGTGCTTGATTGTTCCTGGAGGCTTTGTCTTTTGGTAGCAAAAACGAGTGATGGTGTTTCTGTACTAGTGAAAAGCAAGCAGCCTGTGGCTTGTCTCTGGAGAATCATTAATTGACATGATTTCAGTTTTCTGAGGTTTATGCACTAGATGTGAGTATGCACTATGAAAATTCTGATAAAATTAAATGTGTCAATTTTAGAAGGCTTAAAGTGATTCTTTAATTTCATTCACTTAGGGTTTTTTAGGGGAGAGGGAGCCTTTTTCCTTACACTTTGTAACAAGGGGTTTACAACTGCAAGTGTGGGATGGGTTGTTAGGTGTTCACAAGTGTCCAAAGTGTTTGGTAGATCGTTTCACCCCCTGCCTGGGAGCTTCTTCCACTTATGAAGGTAACGGTGTATTCAGTCCAGAGTGGCAGATTGTCTGTGTGCTGCAAGTAATGATACTCTTTTGCTCTCCTTTCTGGATTTAGGCTAAAGTTCAGTTTCTCAGGAGATAGTTATTCCACGATAAAGAGCTGTGGGTTTCTAGAGACAGTCTCTTTTCCAAATGCCTGCAAAGAGGAATTGAAAAAGCTTTAGGCCTGTGCCCGTTGCACAGCGATAACTGAAGGCAGGCACCAGGCCAGCCCACAGCAGGCTGCCTTGTGAGGTTATTGAACCACTCCTTGCAGTTGGAAGGACTCTACAGAATGAGCTAAATGAGCAGTTTTTGGCTGCTGGGTTCTGTATAGTGTAGACGTTTCTGTATGGGATGCCCACTACTTTGTTGGAAAAAATGAGTTGGGATTTAGTGAAAAGCAGGTATTGCAGCTGAAATGAAATATCCCTTTGTGCTGACTGTTGCTGTCATTGTGCCTACAGCTGTACGAGAACTTCATCAGTGAGTTTGAGCACAGGTGAGTGTGGCTGCTGGGAAGTTTTTAGGTAGCCCACTGTTGACTGCGACTGTTCTGACGTGAGGTTTTTGTTCTAGGGTGAACCCCTTGTCCCTGGTGGAGATCATTCTGCACGTAGTCAGGCAGATGACAGGTAAGAGTCCTTGCCTGGTACTTACAGTATTTTTAAGCAACCGGTGTCTGTGAAATTTGGTCAGTTAGTAGTAACAGCTAAATCTTCAGCGCTGAGCTATTGTCTTTCTGGAGCACTGGAGAGGGAAAGCATTAGCCCAGAAAGCTAAAATTGCTGCTAATAGAGTAGGTGAGGAGCAGAAAGCCCAGCCTACGATAGCAGTGCCTTTGCAAGGCTGAGCAGTATGACAGGAATAATTCCAGTCTTCATGAATCCAGTAAAAGCTTATATTTCTAGGTTGAGATTTAGGTGCACAGCATTTCCTGATATTGCTGCCTTTCTTTTTTCCTCTACTTCAGATCCCAACGTGGCACTCACTTTTCTGGAAAAGACTCGAGAAAAGGTATTTTTGAAATTGCTCTCTCTGGTAGTTCACCTACGGGAGCTGTTTTGCAGATGTGTACATTGAACCCTCTGCTGGAGAGCACCACCTCCATTTCTCAGAGAACAGCTCTGGTTTTTAGTGCAGGAATGTGTTATCAAGTGAAATGCAGCCGGCACAGCCTGCCTGCAGGGGTGGCCCTCTCTGAACACTCATCTTTGTGTAACTGCAGGTGAAAAGCAGCGACGAAGCTGTCATTTTGTGTAAAACGGCCATCGGGGCGCTCAAGCTGAACATCGGGGACCTGCAGGTCACCAAGGTGAGGTGGTGACGTGAGTAGTCTGAGCATTTGGATATTTTGGGGCTCTGCCACGTGCTTCAGCAGTTATTACAGCACAGACCTGCCTGTGTCTGTGCTTCCATTCTGAATGAGAAGGTGATAAATGTGCTGCTCCTGGGGTTTCCAGGAAGACCTGCAGTTACACTTCACACCTTGTAGGCTGTAAAAACGTGTGTAGTGCTTATGGCCACATCTCTGAGGTATCAGTAAAATTCTGATGCATGTAGCCTTTGAGGTGCTGTCAGTTATGGGCCTGCTCACTGCAGCTGTGGGTGCGCGGCTCGGGAGAGGGGAAAATACCTTGATGTATTCCAGGGCACAGCTTGGAGGCTCTTGTGAATTCAGCAGTGTGTGAGCTCCTAACGGTGACTGAGTTGGTGTATTGTTTCCTGTGCTAAGTGTGGTGTTTATTTCATCCCTTGGCCTTTTTAGAACCATCTCTTAAACCCAAGTTGAGGGCTTTTCTCATGCAGCACAGCTTTATGTCTCTTGGAGCAAGTACAAAGTGGTGGGTTTGCTGGGTATAAGTATATATAAAGTGTGTGTATATGTCTGTATATAAGTATATATAAGCTGCAGGGTTGGTTTTTGGGGAATTGGGGGTTTTTTTTTAACCTAACTACTATGTAAGGGAGAATGCCACTGCTTTATTTTTAATACTGTGGCAGCAGCTATGCCTGTGGTCTCAGCTTCTGGCCCACACAGGAATGTTGTAGCCCTTACAGTGGGGTGCTGGGAGCACGGGGGTGATTGGGGTGCACCTTCACCTCTAACACATGGGTTTTACCCTTCTCCAGGAGACCATAGAGGAGGTTGAGGAGATGCTGAACAACCTCCCAGGGGTGACTTCAGTTCACAGCCGCTTCTACGATCTCTCCAGCAAGTACTACCAGACCATTGGGAACCACGCCTCCTACTACAAGGATGCTCTGCGGTTCCTGGGCTGCATCGATGTTAAAGATCTGCCGGGTAACTCTGCTGCTGGTGGGCACAGAAAGTCCCAGTTCTCATTCTCTGCTTCGTCGCTTCTACCTAAATCGCTGCACTGGCAGGGAACAGAATTTCTCAGCGTTATTTTGACTCTGCTGTAGCTGGGCCAGGGTCTGGGTGGAGAGAGGAGGAACCCACAGAAATGGCTGAGTAGGATTCTGCTCCTGAGTTACACTGGGGTGATGGGAGGGGGGAATTGCCCCCACCAGAAGGGGTGGTTTGTTCTAGTTCCCCCAAATCTTCAATGTGATTTTAAAAAGGGGCTCTTGCTGTGATTACTGGAGGCTGGGAAGGAGGGCTGGGGATGATTTAATACAAGCACAGGGAGGGGTTGATGGGGCTTAGGCTGCTGTTTCATCCAAACTGCTTTTGTTTTTTGTTTGTTTTTGTTTTGTTGTGGTTTTGGTGGTTTTTTCAGTATCGGAGCAGCAGGAGAGAGCCTTTACCCTCGGACTGGCCGGGCTCCTGGGAGAAGGTGTCTATAACTTCGGGGAGCTGGTAAGTTGATGTGGTGCTGCTGTGCTTGTTGAGTATCAGCTATTGATTTTACCTGATTAACGCTCTTCTGCCTGGTTCCTGCAGCTCATGCACCCTGTGCTGGAGTCCCTGCGAAACACCGACCGGCAGTGGCTCATCGACACCCTTTATGCCTTCAACAGTGGAAACGTAGAGACCTTTCAGGCTCTGAAGTCAGCCTGGGGCCAGCAGGTGAACGAGGGAGTTGCTTTATTGCTTAAGGCCTGGGCTCAGTGTTTACAGGACACTTGGATTCTGTGGAGCTTTACGTTAAGAAATCCTGACTCTGGTGCGTCGGTATAATTCTGATCACAGCGTAGTAATGTTTGTTTCATCTTCATACATTTTCTTCTGGCTTCCCTCTGTGTCTGGGTGATGGGAAGAACTAAAGAGAAATCTCTTCTGATGCCAGGGGAAAGCAAACAAAACCCTCATGCAGTCCCACATGGGAAGATGATCTCAGATTTAATTTCCATAATGCCACTTGCTCCCAGTATTAAACTGCTTCTGCTGTAAAATAGGGGTTCTCCCTTGAGCTCTAAGGAGTTTGAGGAAAATGGTGGTGTTGGCTATTAACTACCTTGGCTGTACCAGAAATTATTGACGTAGCAGTGATTTACAGGCTGACTTGCATCTCCCCTTGTGCCAAGGCTGTGGCCGTTGGTAGAAGGTTCCCTGCCTTGTGAGGTTTGACTGTGCAGCCCGTAGGAGCTGGTTTATGGAACTGTTAATAGTGGGTGGGCTGTAAATAAGTGAGGGCAGTGGGTGCCCGTGTGTCTTACTCCGACTGAGGGAGGGAGTAATAATGAACTTGCACTTCTGTTTTCTCCCCTTACAGCCAGACCTGGCTGCGAATGAAGCACTTCTGCTGCAAAAGATTCAGCTGTTATGTCTTATGGAGGTGAGCTGAGTGCTCCAGGGGGGTGAGGTGTGGGAATGGAAGGGGGCTCCCCAGCTGCCTTTGGTGGTGACGGGGGTGTCACTGTTAAATATTGTGTTCTCTGGGTGCGTTCGTTGACTCCTTGTACAGAAACTCACCAGTATAAATGGTTGGCTGCAGATTTTGCCTCCAGGTGGTGCCAAAAGGCGAATTCTGCTCCAGAAAGATGCCTTGTGCTGCACTGCTGGATCCCAGCTGCACGGGTGTGCTCTTTCCAGCAGGGTGTGGAGGTGGGGAGGAGGGGAGCAAGCTTAGTGCCTTGAGGGTGGTACCTGAAATGAGAGCTCTTAAAGTGTCTTCTAATATAACGAAAAAGATTTCTAAAACACAGTTGAAATCGTAGCTTCCAAAGGACTGAGAGTCCTTCCCTAACGTTTATCTGGTTTCTCTCCTGGTTTGGCTTTGGCTCTGTGGACACCAAATAATACTGGTGTCTAAACCTCCTTGCCCCTGGATCTTTCTCTAAATATTTGGAGTTATCTGGAGCGTAATGTACATTTATACACACCCACATACTGATACCATGTGTATGTTACTGTATGTGTATATTCCACTTCTGGTGTCTCACTGCAAACGAGTTCTGCCACCTTTCAGCCCCGTGTTACCTGGGGGACGTGGTACGCGCTGGTTCAGCAGAGATTGATTTGCTTTATTTGGAGATTATGCTGTGCCTGGGAAATCCGCTGCTTGGAGCAGTGAGGTGTGTGTGTGGGAGGGAGGGAAGGGTACTGCTCCCTCCTGCTGACAGAAATGTATTTTTCTTCCGAGTATTTTGGTGAAATAAGAGAAATGTGGTTTCTGCTGCAGGTTGAGAGCTCAGCAGGGCAGGAGGAGGGAACCAGTGTGTGCTCTTGGGGGGGAAAAAACTAAAACCATGTGGGATTTACTTTGTTTTGTTTACTTGAATTCAGATGACTTTCACCCGCCCAGCCAATCACAGACAGCTGACGTTTGAAGAGATTGCCAAGAGTGCCAAAGTCACTGTGAACGAGGTGAGTTTTGGGTTTGGACAAACTTAATAATGTTGAAGTTCTGAAGATCTACAAGTGTGTGGATAGACCAGCTCCCACAGGTGAACTCTCGGGGGAAATGTTCTCCCCTCTTTTGTGGACTTGGAGAATTTTTTTTTTTTTAAGAAAGGGTTAACTTATTGGTGCTCCTGTTTCGTGGTAAATAAAGTTTTGAAGTTTCTTAATCATAGTCTGAAGTTGGAGGAGAGCTCTGGAGATCGTCTGTTCCCACCTGCTCTTGAATCAGGCCCTTGGACTGGGTTGTGCTGGGTCCTGCCAAGCTGCCTTAAGTGTTTCCAGTGAGAGGAAATGTCACCGATGTTTAATTTTTCTCACGGTCAAGAACTTTCTTCTGTTATCCAGATGGAATCCCTGCTGCCTGTGGTCTCTTGTCCTTCCACTGTGTGTCCTGGGAATAATACCACCTCTGATCTTCCACCTTAGTGCCTTTAACTGGGGGAAGGCTCTGATGAGGTGTCCCCAGGCTGCCTCTTGTCTCAGCTGAACAAATAACGTTTCTTCATCATGTCAAGCTCTCAGCCTCCTGATCTTGGTGGCCCTTTGCTGGAGATTGCCCAGTTCTGCAGTTGTGTCCCCCCCAAGCTGAAAGGGGGTGATGCAAAATCAGAGTGTTGAGGGATGCTCCAGTGAGTGCAGAGTGAATGACTGCATCTCTGCCTTGCTGCCTGGGTTCTGCCGGGGCAGGCCAGGACACGGTTCCCCTGTGTCACTGCAGGGTCACTGCCCTGGCTTGTAGCACCGTTTGCTGTCGTGTGTGTCCCGCCCCACCCCTGCTCCTTCCCTCAGAGCACACTCTGCTGAGCTCCTTCTGCAGCCAGTCAGACCCCTCTGTCTGTGCTGGCATCGCTGGGGCTCGGGTGCAGGACTCCCTGCTCTCCCTCAGTGAGCTCCCTGTGACTCACAGCAGCCTGATCTATCCAGATCTCTTATTGCCAGCACAGCTCCCTCCCCTGCCAGCACAGCCGTCTGTGTGACTGTCACCCAGCCGCCTTAATGACAGCTCAGTAGTATCAGACCCAGGATCAACATGTGCGTGACTGGCTGCTGCTTCAACCCCGAGGTGCTAACCACTACCGTTTGGGCTTGGGAGCTTAGCAGAGTTTCCACTCATCCTGTGGTCTTTCTGTGCCTTCTGTACCATAACCATGATCTGTAGCTTCTCAACAAGGATGTGGCTGGAGGCCTGGTTGAGCACTTTGCTGAAAGGAAGGTACAGCCTCTGACCCCTGAGCAAGTTTTCTAATTTAAAAAGGCAATTGTGTTGGTGGAGTGCATCTTACCGGGGGTAAATCCATGTTGACTTTTTCCAATTAGCTTGTTCTTCCCGGGATTTCAGAGAACAGAAGTCTGCTCTTAAGGAAAAGAAATCTCTGCTGTTTGTGTGTTGGTGTCAAGGCAGTGACACACCGTCCTCTTCCAGGTTGTGAGACAGGCTGCAGCTGCTCTTGCTTTTGTTGTGTGTACGAACAGTCTTCTGCCACTGAAGGGGTTTATTCATGTCTGGGAAAACTCTGTGTTTTCACTTGTTTCCTTGAATTGTTTTTCTTCTCTAGGTGGAACTGCTGGTGATGAAGGCGCTCTCTGTGGGCTTGGTGAAGGGCAGTATTGATGAGGTGGATAAGAAGGTGCACATGACGTGGGTTCAGCCACGGGTGCTGGACTTACAACAGGTAACAACCAGCTTGAACATTCAGGGAATATCATTGTGTTTTCTTGTGTAAGAACCGGGAGGGGTCACTGAGCATTAGTGTTCTTTGTCATTCCTGAAGATGCTCAGGAATTAGAGGAAGTGGGTCAGCTTTTCCTCCTTCCTTTTACACCTTTATCTCTGCCCTAATGTGGGGCACTTTGTGGTTTGCAGCAGGTTGTGTGAAAGCTGTCAGGAGGTAAGAGTAGGATTTCAGTGACACTTCCCTTACAAAAGCCACACTGACCACCGGAAAACACGGGTGCTGTGACTGTTTCCCAGGAGGATGCAGACATCGGGGTGGCTGCTTTGGAGCCTAAATGATGAAACAAGACAAAGCCCTGGAGTTTCTGGGTTGTAGGTGACAGGCTTCTCTGTGGGGGGAGATGTTCAGGGGGATAAAGACGCTGAGCTTCTCAGGTTGCTCCATGTAACATTTTAGGAGACTCATCAGGGTGCCTTTATCTTTAGAAAAAAAAATAATCAGTACATGGAGTACTAACTGCAAGCACTTCCTTTAGTGCATTTCAATTTAACCTTTAATTATGACAGGTTTTGTGGTAGAAGATGTTAAAGAGCATCTTCCCTGTCTGTGTGGGGTTTTGAGAAGCTGTCTGGGGTCTCCAGGTGGGTGTTGGTGTTCCCTGTAGCTGGGTGCTGAGGTTGCTGTGGCCTTGCCTTGCAGATCAAGGGGATGAAGGACCGCTTGGAGTTCTGGTGCACAGACGTGCGGAGCATGGAGATGTTGGTGGAGCACCAGGCCCACGACATCCTGACATAGAGGACCCTCGGGCTGCCCCCCGGGAGAGCAGTTCCTCAGACCACGGACTCGGTGCGGAATCTGTTGGGGGGTGGGCAGAGGGGGGGGAGCAGCTTCGTGACCTTGTTGGGAGGAGTAAGTGGCCTTTTGCTGTGTGACCCTTTGGTGCTTGGAGTCAAGATTTCCCTACACGCTCACAGTGGTGGCACCCACCCGGGAGCTCCCCTCCCCCTCGTGTTGCCGTTAAGGAGGACAGAGGCTCCGCGGCGCCTGATCTGTGTCTCCTTGTCCCGCCTCTGTTGGAGGACGCCAGGCGTTACAGCAGCGGGGGCTGATTGCTGGGCAGAGGGGGAGCAGAAGGTCCTTCACGGGAACACACTGGAGAGGTGCCTGACCCAGGTGTGGAGTTAATTAGTAGTAATTGGCCTTAGGGGAGGGCACGACCTTCCCCAGGCACCTCTCTGCCTGCCCCGCAGCAGCCCAAGGGCAGTGTTATTACTCAAATCATTTCTCCTCACGCCCTCTTCCTCCACATCCCCTCCTCCTCATCTGCAGTAGAGGGAGTGTTTACTCCATCAAAGGGTTTTTTCCGGGATTGCCGTTTAGTGGATGTGGTTTTTACATACTTTTGGGGGCGGTTGTCTTTTAAGAACACTTTGTGCTGAAGCAAGGCACAGCAGCGTTGCTGGAATAAACTTCTCTGCCTTCCCTTTTCTGTAGTTCTGTGTGCGTCCATCTGTTTAAAAATGTGCTTCCTTGTAAGCATCACGTTACACAAACACCCCCCCTCCGAGAACAATGGGGCTTTAACCAGTCTGTTAATCACCGGCGGGATTAGCCTGTGGTTCACCCTCCCTGTTCTACCGTATTGCCGAGTTCCTTTCTTTTGTGGGAAGCTGCGGGTCGGTGCCTGCTCTCCAGCTGAGTGAGCTTTACTGAGGGAAAGGGCCTAAATAGGTTTGAGACAACAATTTCTGTTCTGCTTTTGCCCAGTATTCCTGATTACGAGGCAGTAACAGCAAACTGCACTGGGGTTTGTAACAGCAACTTCAGACTGGATGGAGCCACATTCACATATTTTTGTACCTGCTGAGTTCCTCGGGATGTGGCTGGGTTTAGGTGCTGCTGACAGTGTACCCGAGGCCAGTCCTGGCCTGGCACCGTCCCTCTGAGCGCTGCTGGGGCTTGAGAGCTGCAGTGACCGCTTCCATGGGCTGCCCTCGCTCTAAAAGCAGCACCAGCGAGTCTCTGTGCTTGGTGTGCTGCTTCTAGTTGGCTCTCTCAACCCCTTACCTGCTCACCCCCCCACGCTTCTGCCTCTCTGATCCATTCTGGCCTGAACTTCTTCCAGGTTTGGAGCTGTTTCACAGAATCACAGAATGCTCTGGGGTTGGAAGGGACCTCTGGGGATCAGCTCCTTCAACCCTGTGCTGGAGCAGGTCCTCTTAGAGCGGGTCGCGCAGGACCTTGTCCAGGCAGGATTTGGATGTCACCAGAGACAGAGACTCCACTGCCTCTCTGGGCAGCCTCTGCCAGGGCTCTTTTTGGGTCTGAACATCTGCTTTTCCCTGTCCAGCCATCTCATGCCTGGCTCTGCATGTGGCCATTCCGCTCTCACAGCACACCTTGGGCTACGTTGTTTTCCCCTTTCCTGTTGTGCAATCTCACTGTGAAGTAAGTTAANGCTGCTAACCACAGGGTGATATGAAAGAGAAGCCTGTGGAGCGCTGAAGAAGATACCCTGTCCTGGAATTCATTTGCAAAGACCAACCTTTTCTCAGAAATAGTTAAAAATATGTATTAGGATAGGGATATAAACTGAAAATAGGAACTGCATGGGGTGCGTGTTGGTGGAGCAGAGACTCCCCGTGCCCCCAGTGCTGTTTGCTTGCCCCTATTTGCTCAGTAAACTAAGTCTCTTTATCAAAACTGGGACTTGGTCATTTATCTCATGACTTTCCCTGGTTCTTGCCTCAC
Source organism: Nycticryphes semicollaris (assembly GCA_013400055.1). Classification (NCBI taxonomy): domain Eukaryota; kingdom Metazoa; phylum Chordata; class Aves; order Charadriiformes; family Rostratulidae; genus Nycticryphes; species Nycticryphes semicollaris. The sequence goes on along the minus strand of VXBJ01002654.1, from coordinate 464,563 downwards.
CTTGTCTTCCAAAGCTCATTCCTGGTGTTGCATCTGCTGCCTCAATGAGACGAGTGTTCCGATGGGGGAAAATGCTTCCCTTAGTCCAGAGTTAACAGGAAAAGGGCTTCCCAAAGCACAAGCCCCTCAGTGGTGTCGTGTCACTGCACCTTGGAAGTGAAGGGAAAGCCAAGCCTGCAGCCAAGCTCACACATGTTAGGGCTGATACCACCTTAGATGGGTGTCAGAAACCCTGTTTCCTGTGGAAATGGCACTAAAGTTTTCTCCTGAGAGCATTTTCCAGCCCCCCGGTGCCATGGTGGGTGCTGGCTGGTACGTGCGCTTCCGAGCAGCTCGCTGGGGTGAGAGGGTCGGCAGGTGAGGTGAATTATGGCACTCCTTTCAGAGGCTCTTCCAAGATACCAGGGGGTGTTCTGTACCCATCCTTCCCGTGTGCGAGCGAGTGCTGGGCTCTGCTTCCCTGACACTAAGAACTCGGGAAACGTGTGCGTTTGGGGGGGTGGAGGGGTCCTTTGTGTGGGAAGAGGAGTTGTCCGTGCAGCACCCGGACTGCAAACCATTTCAGGTGTCGCTTATGTGGCCTTTTGAGTATTTTTCTTGCTGGGAGTTTTAGCTTGATTTCTGCTTCCTCTCCAGTGCTGTGAGCATTTCCTCAGTGTCTGCCCTGTGCTTCGCTGCCACCGTACGAGGTAAAAGCTCGGGTGGGAAATGCACCTCCCTGCTGGGGATTGTGTTTATTTCTACCAGGAATGAAGGGATACCACCTTTAGGACAGCCTGCTGTCCCACAAGCCTGTGGCAGAAGCAAAGCCAACACGCGGTGAGGCTGAACGCTAACGTGAATTTTAATGAGCGAACTCGTAGGGTTCGTCCCCCGCGGAGCTCTGTGGTCAGGTCTTTGCTCTCAGCAGGGACTGGGCTGCTCCCCACGCTCCTCACTCCCCTTTGCTCTTGTAGTGCTCCACGTGTGCCAGGACCCAGGCCGTGGGCGCCAGGAAGCAGGTACACATCACGGAGAAGGCGATGACTTGCTCCTGCCGGCGGGGAAGGAAAGGGAAAGGATGAGCAGGACGTCCCCGTGGGGCTCCCGGGACGGTCGCAGGCAGGTACCACATCCAATGCCGTGGGTCGAGCGCGCTGGGGCTCGCTCCTTGCTCTCTGCAGCCCCACAGCTGTGGGAGGGACCCCCCATGGGGCTGTGGAAAAGGGGGTTTGGGTGAGCACAGTGGTTTCCACCAGCGGTGAACCAACCTGGCTTCTCCCCAGCCTTGTCCCAGCCCCTCCATATTCCTCTGTCACGGCCCTTACCGGGAGACTGGAGCAAGTTGTGACCTTCATCAGGGGTTGGGGTGTTTCCCAAAGCAGCTGGGCCTGACTTTCAAATGACTTTGTGGTGAGAATGGCAACCAGTCACAGCCTCTTCTATTTCTGGTGCTCCAGAGCACCATTTAACCCCTTGCACTGTCATCTTTATTTATTTTTTTAATTATTATTATTTGCTTAGAAACAGAGCACCTGGGCTCAGAAAGCACCTTGTTGCAGACCTTGGAAAGTCATGGGGGGGTGAACCCCACAAAAAAGGGCTGGAGGTGGAACCCAGGAGGAATTTCTGGTGAAAGGCTTCTTTTTCTGAGCCCATTTCACCCAGCCCAGGAGGGTCCTTCTGTCTGGGGGGGTTCCTGCAGTGCTGGGGACCATCTCTGGGAGAGGAACGACAGAGGGATCCGCACGCCCTGGCCCGTCCGTGCCCACAGACCCCATCCCTGCCCACGGGGACGCTGGCTTTGGGGTGAGTGGCCACGGAAGGCGGGGACAGGTCTGTCCCTGTGCTGGAGGGGTTGCCCCTTCTTCCCTGAGGTCCTCAAGCTGCCCTGTGGCTTAGCTTGTGCTGCGGGGGACCCTCGGCAGGTACTGTGCACCCCAAAGGTTAAAAAAGGGGCTGAAAGGATAAAATAAAATGGAAGCAATAGCCTGCAGGTGGGGGGGAGCGGGGTGCGGCCCCCTCTGAGTGCTACTCTGGGGACACTTTCCCTCCTCTTCCTCTCCTTTTGTTTTCATTCCCAACAGAAATAAGCTGGTTGTAATGCAGGGGCAGGAGGGGGGGGGATTGTGCCTCTCTGACCTGTGGGAGCAAGT